>JAABNX020000049.1:12208207-12234804 GCA_015163995.2 Mormyrus lacerda
ATTGGCTGAAGAGTCCTCACACCTGGGTTTGAACAGCTGACCTACAGGTTATCCCAAAAACCTGCATACACAGCGGCCCTTTGTGGATGAGTGGTCACCCCTGATGTAGTGTATCAGATAGATTATGTGGGGATATTTAGGATTTACCCAATTGGGGATGGTTGGATTCTGTAGAGTCTCTGGATTGAATTTTCTTTCAGTGGTATTCCATTTGCCAGATGTAATTTGTTTTTGTCAGAGGAGTCCTATTCCATGATTGGCTCATGCTGATATTTTGCCCTCAGTAAAGCCGCTTGGGCATTACAAATATGACGCCATTTACCCAGAACCAGTAAAATGGGTCTTGGCTCTTTATTGGTCTATAGCTCTGTCAATCAGAACCAAGAAAATAAAGAAAAATGACCAGGGGCTGAAGCAGGATTTCTTGCTGAGCCAGGTAACTTGTCGTATTCAAGGTAATGCTGGCTAAATGTAAGTGGACGATGATAAAGTCCATTTAAACTAGAGATCCTGAAATGCAAGAAATCCAGCTTCGTGATACAGGCTCCAGTTCACCACTTAGTTCGAGGTACCTCAGTTTAAACAGACTATATCTTTGTTTATTTACATTTAGTCCAGACTACCTTAAATATGACTGATCAGGTCTTGTGTTTACAAATCATCGGCCAACAGTGTGCCAGATAGACTGGTGCAGAAGATCATTTCAGCACAGTCTTCTTTGACTGCCAAAGACTGTTGCACGGTAAATCTAATCTGTATAGGTCAACAGCAATCTGTCTTTTTTCAGTTGACGGCTCTTTGGTTTTCCTCATGATAGTGGATGACAAGGGCATGCGGTCTTACATTTATACTTCAGAGGTTCAGAAACTGGTGAAAGGTAGCAATACTGTTCACGGCAACTGAAATCTAGGGCCAGGCTTCAAGTCTCCGCCGTGGCTTCATGCATGTGGAGTTTGCATGTTCTCCCCGTGTTGTTGTGGGGTTTCCTCTGGGTTCTCCAGTTTCCCCCCACAGTCCAAAAACATGCTGAGGTTAACTGGAGTTGCCCATAGGTGTGCCTGTGTCAGTGAATGGTGTGTGAGCGTACCCTGCGATCTGTCGGCGCCCCATCCTTGGTTGCTCCCTTCCGGGATCAGGCTCTGGACTCTCCGTGCCCTCAAATAGGACCAGCAGGTATTCCTCACTCCCCCGCTGGTCTGCGCTTGCATTGCAATTAACGTTCCAGGCCCGGAACATGCTTTCATCATCACTGTGCAACTTTTTGTGCTGAAGAAAACATAAGGAGAAAGAGCTACGGCGCGGCATGATGGAATTCATCATCAGTGTCCTTCTTTCGTGATTTATTTGTAGTCATTTCTGGCACGATGACACGTGACCCTCTTATGGAGTCACTGAATATGCGATGCGATGGTATTCACTTTATTACGCTGCGCATGTCAGAAGATGGTTCTGTATTTTACCAAATATCTCAGAGTTTTGTTATGTTGCATCCAGTTGTTCCTGGATACTCTCATCAGCCCACATTTTCAGCACTGCACCTCTGCCATAGATCAAAGTGATCCCTTAGCCGTGATGTTTGTCTAATATCTGTTGCTTCCCCATCTGTACAGCCTTCCCGAACCATTCTTTCTGGGTCCAGTTCATGTGCAGTGGTCATATGTGCATGTGTGTGCCAGCCACATCATTGACATCAAGTCATGCCTCATCATACGTGCTCGTGTGCTTGTGGAGTATGTCCTCACGTCGAACGGGCTTTTTTCCTCTCCTTCTGAGGCTGCTGGCCTTCATTCCGACCCTCCACTTTTTCTTCCTGGCCATCCTTCCTAATCAGTTACCTTTAGGTCCTTGTTGATTAGGGGTGGAGCATGAATCCGGCTGCCAATTATTTTGCTGCTGCACTTGGTGTGAAGCCTCTTATCAGGCGGCTAGAGCGGCAGGTGAGCAGATATCGCAGAGGCACAGCTCTCGCAAAATATATTTATTTTTGAACGTCAAGTTGTTTTTGTGGTGTTTATTTGACTATATTGCCTTTTCTTGTGTTTACTTGCTTGTCAAATCTAAACCACTGGGTTTGTGTTTTACTTCATTATTAGGTATGTCACTGACGCTTGTTTTTGCACAAGGACTCAGTGTTGTTCAGGTATAGATGCTCGTCAGATTGACAAGGGTTGCATCACATGTTAAATGACACAGACAGGACTCACGCAAACTCAGTGCCATAAAAAGTCTACTTTTGACTTATCGGCTGCTTCAGAAGAGGAAGCTTGATACATCCAGTCTAAATACCGAAATATAAATAAAATCAAAATAAAATTTCACAATGTTTGACCCCACACTGATGCCTCTTTGTAGCTCCTGTAAGAAAAACATACTATTAAATTAATAAATAGAATTTCAGAGGTCTTTGCACTTTCACCTGAATGTGAATCACTTGCTCAGAACAGCTGTAGATGGATCATTAAAAAAAAATCTTTACTTTTAACAGAATCTTTTTTCGGATTATTGATCGCGCTAAATGTTAAGAGCACTGAAGTGCCTCTTCACCGAAAAACCCCTGAGAGAGCCTTTCCACGATGTTAGATCAAATATAAGAGATGGTGTCAACACATCAGCGTATTACTCTTTGCTGTGCAAACGGATTGAATCTGGATGTGTGGAAAGTGTTCTGTGAAAGTGTTCCTTGAAAGATTCTGTGAAAGAGTCCTGTGAAAGATTCTGTGGAAAAAGTTCTGTGAATTGACCATAATACCAGTGACATGAGAATCCTCTGCTTTCCTGATAAATATTTTAAATACGGTTTCCCAGAGTTAGCCACATGAACAATTTGATGCTTGTGCCCCTATATGACTCAGGTCAACGCTACCATGATGATAGGGGGGTTACTTGACTTGAGGCAGAGCACTTAGGAGATGGAGGTGGTAAAATGGAACCTGCTGGTACCAGATCATTGCAGTCAAAGAAACACAGTGTTTGTGACTGATACATACATCAGAAAGCGCAGCGGCAGGTGGTATGGTGGCTGCAGGAAATTAACTCACAAACCGAAAAGGTTCTTGGTTCTAGGAATATCCTGTCTCCAGCTCTGATAAAGTATCTGTTTAAAGATATAAAAATAAAAAATAAAATAAAAGCCTCAGATAAATGTAATGAATAATCATCTTATTAATTCATAAAAACATGTATAAACAGCTCACATATTCATCTTGCTCATTTGTGATCATTTTCCAAATCAAAGAGCAATCAAGACACACCCAGTTTAAATATAAACGGCAAAGTCATGATACTCTTAGCCACCCTTATACCTTATTCATAAAAATACATTTGTAGAGGGTATCAGGTTCAAGTCCTGAGCATTTATTTGAAACAATAACTGTTAGACATCATTACCAAGCTGGTAGGACTCAGCTGACAATGACAAGAACTTGCATTTTTCCACAAAATTTTCATTACACTATTAAATCCATAGTATTTCCTTTAGAACTGCTTTTCCCAATCCAGTCCTTGGCACGCCACACCGTCCATGTTTTTGCCCTTTTCCTGGAGCTGGGAGAGAGCGCGGACCATCTGTGGGTCCCCGAGGACCAGACTGGGAAACACCACCTAAGAAGGGCAGACAGCCAGATTGTAAGGTAGAATAGAAAATCTGCATTCCTTTATTTTCAGAGAAAGTCAACTTGGCGGCAGTCACTGTATAGGATACCATACAACAAGCTTTAAAGCGGCGCAAGAGACTATTTAAAGGCAACTAGGCATCTCCTTGGTTTAAGATTTTTAACTACCTTTGAGATACTTGCTATGCATCTCAAAATAATCTAAGATACCATTTTTTTCCAAGGAATGCTGAGAGTTTCTCCTCGATCTAAATTCATACCTGAAGCCCTCTGGCTGGTTTCCTTAAAGAGTTACTTGGAATGTATAGACATGCTCTATGCTTGCTCAAGTGTCGTAGCCTCTGCTTCCCAGAGCATTTCGATCGGCAGTCGCTTTGGTATCTTCAAATATACGTACAGCTGATTGACAGAAAATATTTCGGGAAAACATCTCTTAGTGAGGATGATGTGTAATGAGGATTGTCTTTTACAGCAAAATGCTTCGCAGAGCACCACCGATATGGTAATTCCAATCAAATGTAGCAAATTTACTTTAATCTCCCTTTGTCTTACGCTATTTGATACAATGCAGCATGATAGAATAATCCTCGTATTTGCTATGGTTTACCACGCACCTTCGGAAAACAACACTGACAGACTGAAGTACCTCCAAATTATCCTAACCATCACTGCCACAGCTATAATACCCATTTCTGCTACCTATTGAATACAGCTACTATCCATTTCAGTCATAATTATAATTAATTTAAATCATTGTACTCACTATTATCTATGTATTTTAGATACATTCTCACCCAATGAGCCTTTTTGCCACACAGAATTTTATTTTCTATTTTGTACAATGGCAATAAAGGTGTCTTAATATTACTGGCATAGACTGTAAACCAGATCCACATGAGAAAAAAGAACAACTTTACTTGTATAACTGAAAGCTAATTGTAATTCATATTTTACTTGCATCTTACCCACTGAGATCATCATTTTGTGAAACTGTGAGACTGGTGGGAAGCTCTGAAGCCTGTTGTTGATCTTCTCAGGTTCAGGCTTGGAATTAACGCCTTCTAGGGTGAGCGAAAGGAAATGCCAGTATAAAGCCTGGCTTGACATTCCTCAGGGTCATTCCCAATAACTCGGTGGTTCAATGATCCATATTTCACTCACTAGGGTGTTGTTTTTTTAATATACATCCCTCACTCTTTTTCCTGCGTGATGTCATTGTTGGTTCACCATCACCATATATCTGAAGCTCATGTCGTGGAACAAAATCATCTCATCTCTGTATTTTTTGCAAAGAATTACCCAAGGTTAATTAAAAGGCATGAAAGAGTAATCTAGTCTTTTAATACTGGGCATTTTTGGCCCTACGTTTTAGAGTAAAAATGTGGAAATCTATCAGACTGGACATTTACTCTGTCATGGCTAACATGTCTTGCCTTTGGACCACATCCCTCAGTGGGTAATTTAATTCTCAGTCATTTAGCCCAAGTCATTACAGATTTCAGATATTTACCGCAATGTGCTATGAAGCACCATCTAGGTTCTGTAGAGATTTCCAGTTGAATGCCTGAGGGGCTCACAGCTAAAAAATGATTTCATATGGCAGAGTCAATTGGAGAAAGGGGGTAACGTTTTCATCTCTTTCTTTTTTTCTGGGTACAGGGAGCACAAGGTGAAAATTGTAAGATGTGATTGGCCGAGAGATTGCTATGGCAACCAGAGAGCTAGAAAATAAATGGAGGTGTTTGTCTACTTAGCAAGGGATCATTATGTGATGTAGGGTGAGTGGTTTTTTATCAATTTCCACGTGGGTGTGGTTTTGCATGGTCCACATAGACTTCCATGCCTCGGTTCACTTGGCATATTTTTAAGAGGCGAGATCGTCGCTGTCAGGAAATATTAGGCTGAAAGATGATATGATAACGAACTGCAATACTTTGCCAAGCATCCCCATCTAAGGCAACTTAAAATTCATGAGACATTTAACAAGAGATATTAGAACATACCGAATTTTATTACACAGATTGGGGCACCTGTTTTTTGCAGGTCACGCTCTCTGTCTAAACATGTAATTACAAACCAAAGTGGTTGGTGATTCTTCAGAAATCTGGGGCGTATTGCATTCATCTATCAAAGTGACAATTAATGGCATAGCCAGTGAGTAGTAGCCATGAGAAACCATACTGAATAAATCACCCCAATGTCCAATTCTTTTCAATGTGCTTTATTCTGTCATGTCCTCACACTGCGAGACTATAATTTCCGAGGGTTTACGATGTGTCCCGCATGATAGACATTCACCGGAACACCGCTAACACTGATTCTACCTCTGCATTTGCATGTAGAGTGAGAGATTACGCATGCAGGTGTGTGAGAACGCTGCAGATCCAAGAGGACGACCACGTCTCTCACCTTTCTTAATTCCTTCCTTCCTTTCCTCCGTCATCCTGCACTTTCCAGCACTGTTAACGGTTTTCTTTTTCATGAAAGTCATCTTCAAGTTGGTTTTCTGGGGGTGGAGCACTTGAACCATCCTCAACCCTCCAGCCTCTCACTTGCCAAGGGTTGTTCTCATCTGGAAGGCTGATTTTTAGGAGCTAAAAACATCTTCCTACCTTATTTATGTCACTGGATCTTTATACGCAATCACTGCTTCACTGCTTCACATTTGCCTTAGTATCAATCACATAAGACTGAGTTGTTTCCCCCAAACATAAAAAAGTTTTTTTTTTGTTTCAATCCTCCAAACTATTTTGTTAGACCTGTTTTTACCTCACTGCTCTGTTCTGTTCTCACATCTCCCTGTTACCTGTGTGTGTATGTCTGTGACAGCCCACCCAGAGAATTATATACCCAGTATAATGTAATCTTTGCAAAGAAATGGAGCTCATTTAGGCATTATATTTTACTGTTTGTTTATTTATTTATTTTCATATCACCGCCAGATAACTGTCATTTTGTTGTGTTTTCCTGAACACAACAGTGGAAAAACCAGAAGAACTAAACAAATCGAACTTCCATCCTCCTCAGTGCAGAAAAAAATGGTCTTTCTAAACTTCCCACTTACAAAAATTCAGAGCCTCAAGCAGCTTTTACCTGTTTGGAAAAATGTCTGTTGTCCTGTTGGCACGGTTAGTTAAACCCATTCGTTCGTATGGCTCCATTTGCATGCCAGACGGCACGGAAGCCTTTATAGAGCGTCGTGGTCCTACCTAACAGGGAACGTCCCCAGAACTTCAGCTGACACGATGTGGAGGTCTTCTCGAAGGTGGCAGAGAGCATGATGTTAATGGAACGTTATTTCCATATTTTACAATTCAACAAAGGTTAATTGTGATAACATTATTATTTGAACATTCTTTCGATGCAATTAATGTTGAAAAATATTGCTTTTTAATGTAATATAATTTTATATGAGGGCTATATGTGAATAGCATCCACCCTTGATCCCATGACTTTTGAGTCATAAAGCAACATTTTAGCAATTGCTCTACCATCCATCCATTTTCTGTAACCACTGTAAGGTCTGGAACCTATTGCCACAAGGCAGGGAACAAGACAGGATGGGGTGCCAACCCTATGCAGGACACTCATACACCATTTACTCATACATGCATACTTATGGGCAGTTTGGTAACTCCAATAAACCTCTGCATGTTTTTGTGGGGGGAAACCAGAGTACCCAGAGGAAACCCCCTGAGAACATGGGTAGAACACGCAAACACACACAGAACCCTGGTGGAGACTTGAATCCTGGTCCCAGAGGCATGAGGTGATGGTGCTAACCGCTAAATCACCATGCCAGCCCATCTGCCCTACCATGTCCTTTATTGGTTTCGATATTATTAGTTGTAGTAATGGGATAATGTTCTGAGAACATCAAGAAAACTGGACATTTTGAACATTCCCATACCTTGATTGCAACGTTCAGCAAACATTCCTAGAATGAAACATTGTTAGAGGGGATTGAGCACGAGCTCCAGAGGAATTCCCACCTTCTGCTCATATTTAAAGCTACCCAATCGTCACGGCTCTCCCCTGCCCTTGTGCGTCATTTTCCTCGGGAGTCGGAGATAGGAATAACATCACACCCGAATTAACCCGCAGTCCACTACAACTAGCCAGGATAGCCATTAGCAATACAATTAGCTCATACAAACACCACAGCAACATGTCCACAGAACAGAAGTTAGACAATACCCTGTGTACAACCGATTTAATGAGACACGATAAGACAGAAATGCTAATAAACAGTATATAACTACAGGTCTCGCTCCTGTTGATAAAGGGTGCAGCCATCTTGAAGTCTGAGGTCAGGGTTGCAGAGGTTTCTCCAACTTTCCGAGTCAGAGCTCCAACTTCATTGAGCTCAGTTGGAAATTCCGACTTCCCAGTTCAAATGAAACACACAATTATCCATCTTGGGTGCTACTCAATTGGGGGGGGGGATCACAAATTAAATTTACACCAAACCCAGGCTTGACAAACCCACACCGTTTATCTCTACAGACTGTTGCCAGCTATCAGCTATTTAGCCTTTTTATCTGGGCAAGGATGTACTTCTTGCTAGGGACACCTAATCACACTAACCTGTCCCCACCCCCACAAGGACACCACTATCACTCATGACCCATTTTCTGTGCCAAATAAATAGGGCAATTCTGCTACATCATAAACCAGCAATTGAGCTGTTTCATCGCTTTGTATGTCTTAAAGCACATCAACAAAGTTCCAAAAAGTGATGGGGTGCAGGATGGTACTTACTGGGGATGGGCCCCACTTAGACATGCCTGCCTTGCAACCATACAGATCACTTAACTTCCATGTTAGACATTTTCAATTATCTCTACTGCTGTGCAGGATTTTGTGAAAGATAGATGGAGCTAAACAAAATGGTTCTCTGTTTCTTGTAACTGTTGAATGTCCCAATTCACTGGTTCACAGAAATGAGCTTCCGGACACGATAAAAACTGAGATGTGGCTGGCTTTGGGAGAAGCCTTATCTTATGAAAGCTTCAAAAACTGTGGCGAGAATGTGACTTAGCGGGGGACAATAATTCTGCTTAATGTTCCCCTTTACCAAACATATCTCCTTGTTTTGTTCTAGATGTAGAGGCTTCTTACTGGTCTGTGAGATCATCCTATCTTTCCCTGCCACAGAAAAGATTGCCAAAGATCAAACTTTATTGACCCCAGAGGCAGTAGTAGCATCAAGCCACTATATTGAGCAACATCTCAGAGTGGCAGATGTTACCATGGCAACCAAAGGGCTGTTGCCTTCTGGTAGACCGCGTGAGAGGGCAAATCAGAGTAGTTGACCACGTATAGAACATACACATGTTTAAATAAATCCTGCATTTAGAAAGTCTGGGGAAACTTCTAGATCACCATTACTTTTCATTTGTAGGGATGAAATTCCCTGACAGTTTCTTTGGGGACTTTAACAGATGCAGGAGAATGGAAAAATAATTTCCCCCAGGAAATTTGTAGTTAAAGGTACACTTCAGTGGCAGCTTAAACGGTTTGCTGTCAGTATAATTCTAGAGAAGTAGAAGGTCTCATACCTTTGTGCACTGCATTAGATAGAAGTAAGGATTTTTGCTCTGTCTGAAAGGTTTTTTTTTATTGTGGTAAGTGAAAAAGTATAGCACACGAGCTGTAAATGCACTTTTCAGTCACGATTCTTCACATAGTTCCTGTTACAAATTATAGGTTTATAACAGTTGATTTTCAAATAAAATAAGATAAATTTAGCAGAGTTAATTCTGGTGAAAAATATTCCTGATTCAAAGAAGTACATGGAGGAAATTTATATGTACAATTGGAACAGGTGTCATGAGAGTGAGAAAAATTAAATGTTCATCAAATGGACGAGAAACTGTATCACTTCAGGTGCTTGAATCATTGTAAGAGGTAGGTCATCACTGGTCCTGTCATGACCGACAGGACGATGAACTCAAGGGTAGGTGTGGTGGAGACACAAAAAGGAGTTTTATTTAACTCAATGAACAAATGCTAGGGAAAAAAAGAGGATTGTGAGGGAACAAGGCAGGGCACAGGTATAATGTCAATGACTGGACTGGGGAACACAGGACGAGGAAGCACATATATATTGGACTAACAAGGGAGTTAATGAGAGGCAGCCGGGAGTGATTAACAGGAGGGTTATGGACAAGAGTAACAGACATATATGGGCAAATGAGTAATATGCGTGGCTTGCTAGGGTTATGTAGAGAGGAGGGTTCGGTGGACATGGTGGGCAGGACGTGCCAGGTTGCAATCTTCAGGATATATTTTTCTATCAAAGCAATGGTGCACTCTTCTATTTGTTTGCTAAATTTACACCAGTGGTGCTGATGAAAATTGGAGGGTGGTAATTTTCTGTTCGCATGTCACTGAAGGGGGAGTGTCTGGCCAGGAGCCCAGCTGTCATTGGGGGGCAGTGGGGGGAACAGCAGCAGGTTGACATGGGGCCTCTCACTGATTGAGACTTCTTCATCTGTCTGGGGGTCTTTGAAAACAGAGATGAAGGCAGGTCTGGGAGTACTGATGATTGCAGAGTGTGTAAAATCAAAGGCAAATGCAACAAACGATACAATCAGCATCAACACGCTTTTCACCAGCCTGGCGGTATCTTCTCATGTCAGATGAGGAAAAACAGTCAAAAACATCACACTCTTGACAAATAAACGGTTTGCTTGGAATTCGAAAGGCTCGATCTGGGAATTAAGAGGCACGGAACTGCATGAGTATACAAGCTGCCCTCTAACAACAATAACAGTGATGATTTGGAATACTTTGTTACATTAGCATGTACACTATTGCTAATAATTTCATATCCATAAAGCTGTTCCTTCCCACTTGTTACTGTCAGCTTCCTTCAAAGAAAATATAGAGAAAGAGCTATCAGGAAAATGACACAGGATGTGTATGATTAAGTCTCCAAGATAAAAAGGAGGATTTAAGCAAAGATGTCTTTAATTAGCTGAGGACGAGTGCAGAGAGTGTTTTGTGAAACCAACAGAAATTTCACCGCTCCCTGAGGTGAACCATCCTAGCACATGCGCCAAGTTTAATTTGTGAGAAAATAGTAGAAGGAGTGTTCCGTCTTGATTTTAATTGGATAGATATGTCTGCTTTTTATTCTTGTCCTGGTTCTGGTTCAAACGATGCATCCTCAATGTCCAATTACGGTGCATGTTAGCGGCCCTTATCGGTGTGTGCGTCTGTTTTTGGGTGGTTGAGAAACTGCGATGCACTTGTTAAGTGAACATACACCCCGGAGTGTTTGCTCTGCGACAGACAAATACGCCATTTCTGAGACAAATGTTGACTGAGGCAACCTTTATTCAGACCTGTTCTGTGGTGGCTTTGGAGTCCTTTCATGTCCGATTTTGATTGCTGAAATCTGAGGGGACCTGCTCTTCGCAATGGTTGTTATATATCTTTCCATTTTTAAATAAAACCAACTTACTGTTTATTCCTGTCACTCTCTGAATATATGGGAAGCATGGAATATTTACTGTGATATTCTGGTTCCCATGCAGACTCATATAACCTGATATCACGATATCTCTTCTACTTGAAATCACTTTTGATCTTCTTTACCCTGAATGTCGTGTAAAAATTGAGCCAACTGTAACTTCCCTCTTGTCTGCAATGTATAAGCGAAGGTGCTGTTTTTCTTACATCTTCCCCGAGCCCTCTCACCGTGCAGTGCTGTGACACGACTTCAAGCTGCAACACTGCAAATCAGTGCAGTGGTTTGATTTGTAAAACACCTATAACAAAGCAAATACTGTACTTTTTTTTTCATTTCAAAAACATAGCCGACATGCTGGCCTAACTCACCTATACGGTTGTGAGTTTGGTTCCATTTCCGCCCACTTCTGTGTGAGTGGATTTGTATGTTCTTTGAATGTCCGTGTTGCTCTTCTCCCATGGTTTTTATTTTTTAAATTGCCTCTAGTGTGTGAGTTTATGCCCTGTGATGAACTGGCGTCCTGACTACGGCATCCCCTGCATCCTGGGTATCCTGGGACACCAAGCTTACTGCAACCCTGAACTGGATAAGCAGTTGGAAGATAGATAAATGAATGGATGGTTGGATGGATGGATGACGAATGTAGGTATGTATGTATGTATGGATGTATGGATATCATAAATTGTGCTTATTACCGATTACATTTCGGTCCAGCAAAGGATGGCAAAATACTAACATTCAATAAGTCATTCACTATCCTTTCACAGCCATTTTGTTATTTATTTGTTTCATTTGGTATAAATGCTGAACACTGTATGCACCATGTAACAAGAATGGTTGCTACTGATGCATCGTAACAGACCTCTTTACTTCAGCTTCTCCCGTTCTTCAAAGGTCCTTCAGCTTTCATAAAGGCCCTTGACCACACTTCCATTCCATACCGAAGAACAAAAGTATAGTGGACAGTGAAATCCCCGGATACTGTTCTCACCCCCCCCCCCCCAAATATCAAGGATGCATCAGAAGCATCTTCGCCGAACGAGAACAATCCCATGATTCATCGGGTCCCGAGTTCCTTCTTGGGAAACAAATTAGCAAGAACGCTCTTGCCGACATCACAAGTATGATCTTTGCATTTTTGGTCCTGAGAAACACCCAAGTTGAATGAAGTCCTTGACCTGAATTGCTTCGCTGCAACATACTACCTAATCGGATCAATGACCAGTAAATAACAATGCAGTGTTACCCTGGTGTCATGATCCAGCCAACAATATCCTGCCAGAGGGGGGGTATCTGCAGCTCTGACCTGACAATGAAACCCGGATCTTGGGGAAACCTCCAGGTGGGGTGGGATCTTCCATCAGTAATTGCAGCTCACCGCAGCCACAGAGAAAGGAGGGTTTAATGTATACAATAGCTCGTATGCTGCTGTTCCTGTCGCTGTTCTTGCTGCTGTTGTCCAAATTAGCAAGTGCCCTGTAAACAGACACAGAGCGAAATGGGATTCCTTGGTGTAGCTATGGAGACCAGCAGTGGAGAACACCTGTGAATTAGCATCAGGGCTTTAATTAGAACCAGAGACGAAAGCATCAAGCAGAATGCGTACCGTTACCTTAGCCTTTGATTAACAGTGCTGTTCCCGTCAAATCAAAGGGAATTATTTCCCCATTGAGGCCGTGCCTATACCTTATAAGAAAATAGGCAAGTGTCTTCAAATACTTTAACTAGGAGAAAGATTTGAAAAATAATCTCTGTTTTGAAGATGTACGTGATTCGTGCTCAGTAAAATGACATGTTACATGGATATAAAGCTACAGTCTCTGATTTTATGCCAACATTTGCAACTGGCACAAGTTCAGATCCACCTGAGTGGATGCAGATGATGCCAAATGGATGAGGAATGTCGTTCTTCAGGCTCCACAATTAGAACGAACCGTCTTATCTATCCATTGGAATGGACCTTGTAGCCTTTTGATTTTCTTTCAGGCGATCTCACTGTTGGGAGACACAGCCAAACCGCTCTGGCTGTTCTTCCGGAGCTTGGCCATCCTCACCCATTAGATTCCATCATCTATTACAGTCTGTATTGCACTCAGCCCTCAGTTAGGGTTTCCATAGTGCTCTGAATGTACTCCTTAATTTCTGGTGTTCTGTTTTATTTTTCCTAGCCTGTTCCTGCCCCATCCTAGCGTCCAGCTCTTTCTGTTTCTGTGAATGGTTTCACTCTCTGTTCAGCGCATGTGTCTATAATCCACACAAGGACCTCAATCATCAAAGTTACTTTCTGATAATGGGGCAAATGTGTCCTCACTTCATATTGCGGGGGGCGGCTAAATTGCATCGCCCAATTTATTGCAGCTGACGTTCGGATGCAGGGGAACAATCCGCTCCCCCCCCCCCCCTCCAGTCCAGCCCACACTGCCCACTCCTTCCTAGCGCACAGTTTCAGATTACTCTGAACTCTCTGCTATCTATGAGAATGTCTGCCATGCGATATTACATTTGTGTTTTGGGCACATGCTCGGCAAGACATTTCCTAATGGTTTTTAAATGGAGGCGGCTGCCCCCCCACATGGCTCAGCCCCGCTGGAACACATTACACATCAGAAATATTCCTGAATAACACAGATGTTGTCCCTTTCTGCCCCATGTGAGCATTTTGTCTCTCTCCCAGCCCCCCTTACCACTAGATAAGAAAAACTTTTATCTTTTTGTCTCGCAATATCACACGGAAAATGGCTGGTTCTAGTTCCTTTCTTCGGCTTACTCCTGCGCTTGGTTATGGACTGAGCTGGACCTCATTTGGAGACCCCCCCCTGTCTAAAAGGTGAGCATAAAAAGAGTCAAGTCAAAGCAGAATTGTTAACAAGCTTAATTTTTTTCTGCCCTTCCTCATCATTACATGCCAATTCAATCAGAGTCCTTTTTGCTTCGACACCACTGTCAATGTCAAATTAGAGGACTCTGTCACTGAGAGTGCAACACCCTCACAGCATTCCATAAAATAGCTTTTTTGAAATGACGGAATCCACAGAGCTCAAATAAACAGCTACACCCGCTGTAATAGCCAAGGAGACCAGTGAAGTGCGGGGACAGGCAATCACTCTGAAACGCGAACACACAATTCTGCTTTCCGTTTTGAAGGCAACAGCCGCAAAGATCACAGTTGCGTGCGTGTGCTCTTTTTTTAACACTGGACCTTCAGTTTCCCCAATGAAATGTGGTACGTTCCTCTTACAATAAGCGCAGACAACCTGTTGCTATTATACTTCTGATTAGCTGGTACTTTTATGAAAAGTAATTTACGTTTCTTGCCCTTTTAAAAGGCTGTTCAGATTAAGTGCCAACCACAGTAGGACTCCACCTGGGACACAAACATTCAGGTTTTACCCAGAATGCTCCATGCTGGGCCTGTGGGGGCGGGGTGGGGGTGGGAATAAAGATGCTGATAAATAATGATTTGAATGTTCACTGCGTTGTGCCAGATCATTCTCTTTAGTCAATACCAGTGTCAGAAGCTGGACAGTACGGGGAGCTTGGGCCAACGGTAAGGTCAGGTAACCAGCCCACTCAGTAGCTTCACCCGTTTCCCCCCCCCCCCCCCGATCTTTATATTATCGCTGTCCAGCGAGAAACACATATTTGCAAAAATCCATTATTTCAGAGCTAGGAAAAAATACATTTCCTCATAAACTACTACAGAAACGAAATAACCCTCAAACAATGTAATGAGAGCTTTAGCGCCACAAGTAGAGACGCATCTTTACACAGAAGTCAGCAAACAATTTAATGTTTCAGATGGAGTTATGTGGATTGTTGTCAACTAGTCTTGATTTATATTCACGACTAACAATGATGTTAGCTTAGCTAGCTATCTAGCTATCAACGTCACTAGAATTAACGATATAAAGTAATCCATAGAAAGAATTAATTAAGTAATTAGTACAAACATAAACACTAGTTCAATAAGTGACTTCGTTAATCATCGTTTCATTGGTCAATTAGATGTCAAACACAATCAGTAGACAGAGCAGAATGGGCGCATTTTATCTATAGTAAAAAGTCACAATTGTCAAAAAGTGAACGCAGGCAGTTTTCATTGGACAGGGACGAGGCACGATTGAGTGCTCTGTTAGCTTTGCCCTTCATGCTTATTTCACTTTCATTTTCATGTCCCCCAGCTACACCCATCTATACTATCATCCCTAAATAAAAGGCCCTATTCTGCCCCCCCATCCCTGTATAACAAGTCTCTGTTTTGTTATCCTTCCCAAGCAAATCTCAAAGCATTTTCACATCCAGTGCCTTCCAGTGTGATTAAATTTTGCAATTTTTTTTTTTTTTTATAAATCATTTTTTAAAATGTGCCCTATATTGCTTAACAATAACAAACAACAAATGATAGATTGATGTTGTATTTTTTTTTTTTTTAAGTCGTACATTTTCTGGTATGTCATGCACTTTTGCGCACGTCAGCTGGAAGCTCATTGGCTGGTTTTCATGATACCTCAATGATATTGGTGTCTGATGAAACCGCCTGACTCGTCTGGAGTGTCTGGTTAATACGGGGCCCTCGTCCTGTGTATCTGAGAGCCAAACCAAGGTTCGATTTAGAAAATAATCTAATGTTCCTAAGAGCGAGGGGGTAGCACTGATCGGAGAGGGGCCAGGACCACATGGTTATTAGCATAGATCCTCTGTAGAGAAGCCCTGATATGTCCTGTGATGTTACTCTAACAGAGAATATCACATGAGTCAATTGGGATCAAACGTACCATTAACGCTTGGTTAGTTTGCACCTTAATGGTCTCTCTGATCATTCAGCTCACATCCTTTTCTGCCGTCTTTCCTTTGCGAATCTAAAGGAGGTCCAATATGAATATTGCACCCCCCCCCCCCAATGTACACTCCCCAGTCCTTCTGCCAGTGTCCACATCTTGTCACCGTGTTTGCACATTCCATCTGCTCCAGGTATTTATCATGTGATACACTCTGGCGAGCTGCATGCCCTAACGCTGTTACGGACCACTTTATAACCTACCGGGACCCTAATCTGCTCTATTCCACCCCTGCCATCCCCCTCCCTCCCTCACTACACCACCACCCCTATCTTGTTTCCATGGTGTCCCTGTCCTGCTCTGTTTGCTTTGCTTGGGGCTATAAAACAGCTCTTAATGAACCCATGGAAACACAGAGTTCTGATGGAGTAAACAACATTCAGCGAGAATGTTCCGTGCTCCTTTTGATAGGCTGCTTGGCAACAGTTCAAACGGCGCCATAAGATCAGTTCTAGGGTCAAGTTGTTATTGTTTTCATTCTTGCACATGACATAACTGCTCTGGATTCCTTTTTATCGTTTGACTTAAATCAGTCTGTTTATATTCATCTTTGATGTTTAAAATATTTTTCAATGCTACAGTACAGACACCCTTAAATATTGATTTATATATATATTGATTTAGTTTTACTCTAAAAAATGGTAGTTTGGTTGTGTCAGACTACAGGCAAAAGTCAGAAATAAGCGGCATGAAGTGTTTGTGGTCATATTGGAGCCAGTCAAAGAGGCTGCACCCTTCCAGTGTTCCCAGTGGAACTGGAGTGGACTTGGGGCAATAAATATGTAACTGACATATATACATACATACGGCATAGTGCAGTTCAGCACAGATGTACGGTACTCTGCAAAAGTCTTAGATATGCAAAGAAAATGTTGTTTAAATGTTTTTCATGTTGGTGCAAAACTGCCATTTGCCTGTCAAAGTGTGTCAGCTTAGCCATTTCAAAACTTTGGCTAAAATCACTCCAGTACCTGCAGCCACCATCAATACAACCATGTACTTTTTGGCCTGACCACTAGCACACCTTGAATAGCTAGTTCTTATGGCAATGACCTTTTTTTGATTAATTACATCAATCAATTAATTGAAGTGAGTTAAGTGGTGAAATGTAATAGATACACGGAATGACTGAGGTGCCCTTAGAGTGTGGTTTTGGCAACCGAAGCGACGTTCATCTAGCCGAGTATCAGTAACTTTTTGGAGAACAGAAGAAATTCCTATTAGTTTTTACTGTGCTATTCTTAATTGTCACATATTCTAATGCTATATTGTTTTCTGATCTGAGCCAAAGTGGACTTACCACCCAGATAATTCACTTTAAACATTTATTTTGGCCTATGACTTTTGCACAGCACTGCAGAGGGGTTCTATTGTATACACACTGGTGTGGTTTAGCTGGAATCCCTGTATACTGGAACCAGTGGGCGAGGACCTGCTGGTTTGTCCTTTCCTCTCCTTCCCTCAGTTTCTCTGCCCCTCTCACTCCATCTGTCGTGTTTCTCTCTTCCTCTCTCATCTGTCTCTCTACCTCTCGTCTTATCCTCTCTCTCGTCTTTCACTCCGCCATTGTCTCTCCCCTTCCTCGCGGTCCTCTCTCCCCCTCACACCCTCCTCGCTTCATCCATTGTTAATCGCCTGCTGCTCCCCACACTCCCCCCTGATATGACACGCACCCCCCTCTGTCACCTGAGACACTTCCCTTTCTGTGCCATAAATCTCCATATTCTTCATCAACAGCCTGTATCTCTTTCTTGCTCTTATTTACGCCTCATCTGGTTTCCCTGCTCGGCTTCCAACCCCTTGTTTCAGGTTTAAAAAGGTATGAAAGGATATCAGAGGATTAATTTTCTATGTTTCTTGACTTGGAGGCATCTGACAGGACGGCTAATGGGATTTCAAGCTCAGGCTGTGCCGTAAAGCTCCACGTAGCTGCACCCCTCCAAATACTGACACACATGCACGCACATACACATACGCACCTTTGTACCGCACTATGCTGGTACCTGACGAGGATAAAAAGGTTCTGAACCCGTGACAGCTGCGGGGTTTCTCATTGTCGTTCTGGTATTAATCTTTAGCTTTATAAAAGAAAAAAAAAACAAAATGGCTTTTTTTTTTTGCGCTGGCGTTGCTTCTAAAATCATCAGGGTATTTATAGCCTGACCATTGGAGGGAGGCAAATGGACCAGCAGAGATTGAGTCACTGCTACAGATGAAGGTTTATGGGTAAGATCAGCAGTTATGGCCCCCGTATGGAGACTGGGGGCTAGTCTAACCATATTGTGCATGCTGGTCAGAGCTGATTGAATTGGCAGGATCAAAAGCTCTTTTAAGAGTAACTTCCTCACTGGCAGACAGAGAAGCTTTGAATTTAAAGGTGAATATATCATTTAGTGTCCTTTTGATCTCATTAAATATGGGTAAAATCTGCAGAGTTATGAGACGTGAGAGAGTCCTGTTTGTTTTCAATGGTTCTCCTTCAGAGTGTATTTAACATTGCCCTCTTTACTGCGACCCTTGACCCTCACCCCTACATGCTTTGCATTGAATGTGGGGGAGGGGGGGGGGGGGGTTTGCCCGCTTTGTGTAGTATTGGGTTTTTTTTGGGTCCATATTCTAGTAAGGATATCAGGAGAATGTGGTTTTCCAAAGAGCATGAGTGTGTTGCTCCGAGTTTTGCCATATCGAGGAAAAAGTTAATCTTCACAGTGGCAAGAATAAAAAGCTCTGCTTTTTCTAGGGTAGAGACTGAGGAGCATCAGAGATATTTTTTGACAGTGACGGACAGAAGTATGTTTCCTCAATATGAGCAGAATTACTAGATGATGCCTGAGTGCCAGGCAATTTCTTAATAGGTTGCTTGAGAGCACAGCTTTACTTCGTCCACGGGAGCAGCCCGCCCTTGTGGAACAGTGTTGTGTAAGAACAACAAACAAACTGGTCATGGGTGAACTGACAGCAGAAATTGTTGCAATAACCCTTTACCCTGCTCTTAAATGCACACTACTGTGTTTTCCTCATACCGAATCATTTTCTTTTAAAATGCACACCAAGGCATGACACACCCTAAATGCACTGGCTCTGCCAAAGAACAAACACGAACATAACTGGAACAAACATGAACATAAACAAACCCAGTGTTGTATTGGTGTAATAAAATCTCAGAGCTGTGCTAGGATAATGCTACCATATGCCAAGACGAAATGAAAGGGAAACAGTGGAGAACCAAGGAGCTAATCAGGGAAGTGTAAAGACCGGAGCGCTCAGTCTTGATGGTAGATCCGTTTTTATTCAGCTTTTCACATGGCTTTGCATGCACTTGTTAGAGAAAAGAATGAGTCACTTGAGTGCAGTTGGACACAAGTGTTTTCTGGATGATTGCCTGCATGCAAAGATGTCAGCCAAAGCAAGCCTACTGACTTCTTTCTTCTGTCACCTATCGCATGCAACTTGTAGACGGCGTCGCGCTCTCGCTTTTTTGCTACATCCCCTGCGTCCGTTTGCTTGGACCACTGCATCAAGGAGCAAAAAAGTTGATCGAACACTACAGCAGTTCTGCTCTTGCTCGCCCGGCTGTCTTCTTTTTGATCTGGTTCTTGTCTGATGTCTATCTGCTCTTTCTCACTCGCCCCTCCTTCTTCTGAAGGGTTTCTTCCTTTCCTTCATGCTTTCATCTCTCCCTCCCCTTCCTCTGTCATACTGCATTCTTCCGTAGGACTTGGCGTCGACTCCATCTGATGTTGTCTGGGTGCTGCATTCTTGCGGCGTGTTGGCTCTTCGTGCGCATCTTGCATTGCCCCACTGTTGCTCTGAATGCCCCATCTGTTCCCCTCGCTCTCCATGGGCGACGGGCGCATCGCCCTTCAAGTGGAAATCCTCACCTCGTCTATATCATGGTTTGTTTGAAAAGAGCACCTTAGTGGTTTTTGGGGTAATGGACTCTTGTGTGTTTCTGGAGTGTTCTTTACGTCTGAGGAAAGGAGTAGGGAAAGGCTGTCGAGTGCTTGCCTCAACGCGGTTTTTGTACGACTCGTATTGAGGGTAGCTGACAGTTTTGAATCGACGCACCATGTTGAGCGTCTGCCTGCGGCGGTTGGGTCCCGAGGTAATTCCCAGGTTTATTAGGCTATTTCATTCGACAATAGATCGATTTTCAAACCACAGAAACATCAACACTGCAATTATATATTCGTCACATAATTTGCGTTAATCCTGACTATAATCAGGGTCATAATAGTGGGTCTGCCATATTAGCATTGTATAATGAATGACTGCAAGCTACAATTTTGCTTTGTACACATATGAGCTGTTGTTATGAGAGAGGCTTATTGAGAATGTACTTATTCAGGCTTAATGAGACTTCTGTTGGCACACGGTTCTTCTCTCTGGCCAGATTGGGCCCGCAGCCTTTCTGCTGTGAATCCCTGATCGCTTTCAGGGCTAGCGGCGGACAGCTCTCCCTGCTCTCGTGGCTCCGCCTCCAATGGTGCACTCCCCGCGCCTAAAAACAGAAACGGCAGGTGGAAAGGGAAAGCGGGTGGGGGGGGGGTGAACTCGGTGGAAAAGAACGAGACAGACAGAAAGAGAGATAAGAATTGAGAGTGAGGACTAAATGAGGTGGAGAGAAAAAGAGGATTGAAAAGAATTAAGGAACAGGGAAACTGAGAGGGTAGAGGTAGTAATGAATGGATAAGGCTGGGTAATAAGTTAAATACAAAGAAAAAGAAATGTACAAAGTAGACCTAAGGTATGTCTCATTAAAGGTGAAATTGTACACAAGGGAGGCATGAACCCCACCGATATTTAATTTGCCTTCATTCACCTCCAGAAATAAATAGACCTTAGTATATAAATGATTACACTGTGTCCTCCCTATGCTGTTGAGCGTAGACTGTATTCAGAGGAATTAATTTCGCGTGGCATTGGCTAACACAATCAATGATCAAGCCAACGAACAAATAAATAAATGACTGCAGAAACATTCTCAAACTCACTTTAAATGTTCTCTGTAACTGCAGTGATTTAGTGCTTTGAAGGATTTAAGGAATGGTTTTAAAACTGAGGTCTGAGTCTTCGCAGGCTCGGTGGTCTTTTGGTCCCCAAACCGTTTCACTTGTATTCGCTTATATTTCCTCTTTGGTTTTCGGACTTCTGTAGATTCCTGCGTAATTAGGTGGACCTGCCACTTTCGGGGTGCAGCATGTCTGTGTATACAATGGACAGTAAAGCAAGAGGTCATTAGCCTCTGGTAAATTATCCTTTTCATTGTTTATATGCAGAGAAGAAAATCTTCCAGGGAGTATTGTGTGGTTTCCGGTTGTATACCTCATTAAACATTTCTAGAGCTTTTTTTTTTTCGACAGGAGGTCAAAATCCGAGTACTGCCCTGTTTTAAGTAATTTATATATATATATATAAATAAATAAAAAACTCTGGCTTTGGTGCACGGTCTTTGTCTCTGATGCCATGGTGGAGAGCGGGTCTGCAAAGACGGTGTGAGAATCTGCCTTATTACAGGAGTAATTAGACAGTTTACACTCCTGCAGCCATCGCGGTCCCTCTGCGGCAGCACAGGGGAGCACAGTGGCAGCACAGGGGAGAGAGGCAGGCTGCTGGGGTAGGACATGCATTTTGATTTCTGCTGTATCATGCAGGGGGGCATTGAGCGCCCAAAGATCCCACGAAAAAGATTTCATGATCAATGACATTGAATCTAACAAGTTCCGTTTTTTTTTTTTTTTTTTTTTTTAATTCGGGGAGGGGGGGCAAATCTACTCACCTCTCTGGGATCGGGGTTCAAGTCTCTGTCCTGGGACTAGAATGAATAGGGGTTGCTGAATTGTCGGTAGGTGTGAGAGTGACTGGGAATGAGGTATGTGCCTTGCAAAGGGTTGTTGGCACCATGCCCATAGCTTGCGGGATATAGGCTCCAAACCCTGCATTGGACAAGTAGGGAGAAAATGGGTGGATGTCAGATCTTGTCATTAAGACTCCTGGGGTCATTTTTGATCCATCTCAGATTGATGAACATTTTCTCCACTGCCCTAATAAGTGAAAGCAGGAATGAAGCTTAGAAATCCACAGTGAGCAGGATTACTGTGGGCTGCTAATCACTGGCATGCTCAACCCATTTCCCACTGGTTACTTCTAAATTCCCATTGGGTTAAATGAGACTGTAATTGACAATGCAGGCTAAGTCTATCCACAGTGCCTCCCAAGCCTCATTTCTGCCAACGCTACTTTTAATTGCTCTGTTGAAGCAGTTAACGCTTAAACCAGGGTTCTTAAAATCTGGACCTCGATTCCAAATCCAGGACTTGTTTTCAGTTCTCCCAGGTAGTTAGTTTAATAATTACTGATTCTGATTGGTCAGAGGCTTCACACCTGGCTCTCAGGTAAAGGAAGGCCGGAAAACCAGCAGTGCTCGGACCTCGAGGACCGTGATTTGAATAATAGGGCTATTAACCATCATTTCACTGGGTGTTTCAGGCGCCAGTCATCAAAATATATAAAATGAATTCTGTCAGTCATACTGAACTCCAGAACCATGTTTCACAGGGAACCTTTGTTTTTACTGGAAGTTAGATAGACATTACTTTGAATTCATCTGTCCTGTTAGCTCTGTGTTAACCAGTCAGCAAAAAAAAAAACCCTTTGTACTCCAGTGCTCTCATTCGTCAACGCCACAAACAGCCAGCACTGTTCAATTGCACTTAAAACTTCATGAAGTTTACTGTGGCTCGGATCGCAGTTTGCCCGGACGATACGGCACCAATTTATGTACAGCCAGAGTGACGCGTCGGTCCAGGTAACGTGACAAAGCGCGTATGGTTTCTAGCAGCTGGTGCTACGCTTTTTCTTCAGTAATTCAGACGAAACTGCACCGAATAAATGTGAAAGGAGGTTGATGTGGACCTCGTACCACACGCCCACATCTCACATATTTTTCACGCGCACACACGGTGCATATACTTAAACTGACACATGCACGCGTTACATAAACACTGAAGTGGGAGCACCAGCATAGACACACTCGCTGACGGCGCTCCGCATACACAAAGCGGCGTCGGGTAGTGATGAGCGAGTTCCGGCAAGGCTTTGTGTGATCCGTGTGAGGGGAGGGGGTGCTTTAGAAAATGACAACACGATAGAGCGTTCTGTCGCAGTTAAGCCCCCGTCCCCCGGAATGGCCCCCAGCTCAGGTGGAAAGGTTAACACTTACACCACTTCCCCAAAACTTCACCTCTCCGATCGCAATTTGACACATGACTGCACGGCCGCTCAGCGCACCCCTCCGATGACCGCACCACGCACCTACTGACATTCGGCGTCTCCTTGCACCTCAATACCGCCCTTCTCTTCCCAATGGATTCTCCAAAAGCACAAAGGACTAAATAAAAAAAACAAACAAACAAACAAAAAGATAAGCTTGAGTCCACAAAAATCCATATTTTACATGCTTCCCCAGTGCTGCTGTCTCTGTCAAATTAGAAGAGGCCTTGCTCTAATGATCAATGTCAAGTTCGCATTTATGAAAACCCCTCATTTGTTGTTGATAAATAATGGCACCAGGAATATATCTGGCTCTCTTCACAATGATTTGTTTAATGTGGTCCTGTCTGGTACCTGAGAGATATGAGCGTTTTAGAGTATGAAGCCTGGAATGAGAGACTCGAACTCTGCATTGTTTTCAAACACTGGCTTGGTTCTTTAGACATTTTTTTTTGCTTCTCCACTATATTATCTGCAGATCCGCCCATGACCAACTGCGTTCAGAATTACTTACAGCTGAATTCCACACAGCACTTTCATGAAAAGGTGTCACGCACGTACCCAGGATGTCTCTTTTTCGTTACATTTGAACTCATATGCACAGGTACACAGATTCTTCACAGCCATACACTGTGTCGACGGCTAGATATTTTTGGTTTATGGTGCATTCTGAGCCAGGGCTGTGGAAGATGGTCCCCTCCCCCTCCCCCCAGCCCTGATCGTGGCTGTCACGGGGAACCAGTTTGCTGAATGGGCTCTGGATGACAAAGCAGTGTAGGTGTTTCAACCAGCTCACGTTCCCGGCTGCCCACATGTGACGTCAGAAGTGGGCATAAGGATAGAGACAGACATGTTGATAATCGCGCCGATTACCAGCTGAGTACATATGACTTTATCCGGCTCCAGATCATTTTGGAGAGTCTTTATCCCAGGTACCAAAATATTAAAGAATAACACTAGACCTCGACACTGATATAAAAAGGCATTACATTACCAGTATCTTCCTTATGTAATTATAGTAATGAATCAGATCATTTCAACGCGATCTGCCCTCTGCCAGGCTATCTTCAAAGGCTCATAATTATATTACTTTTCGGTCGTGTTCTTAGAAGAGCACAATGGACGGCTAGTCTAATGAGGACCGTTTGTTGGAGGTGTGAAACGAAGAAGGGAACAGATCAGCTCCATGCACAAGAGCACACAGCAGTGATGTGTGCGACGGGGGTCTGGTAATCGTGAGAGACCGCCAAAGTAGTTAGAACGTGGAATACGATTATGGCTATTTTGAATGTGATCGTGTTTGTGTGCATATAAATAAACACACACACACATACCACTAATGAAGTATGGTGCATAAAGGTTAAAATGCACAGTGATTTCTTGTCATAACAGCACAAATGTGCATTTGCATTGCTACGCCAAGAAATAGCTGCACGTGTCACTGCATATGTCAGGGGTCTCAAACCCAATGCAATGAGGGGTTCACTGCAATGAGGTCGTCTCCCGCCGGGGTCACTTCAGCAAGTATTTTGAACCAAACGGCAAAATGAGAGACAGGGAAATTATTTTTTGAAATATCTATATTTCACGAATCTATAAGAAAAGTACACTGATCACGTAAATGAAAAAGTGGTAGAAGTGGAACCACAGATTTTGGCGATTCATCTGAAGTAAAAACACGTGGCAGCCCATACGAAGCAGTCTTGTGGGCCGGATCTAGCCTGCGGGCTGGGAGTTTGAGACCTTTGCCTAAGGAAATTCAATTCAAGTTCCTTGAATAAAGCCTTCCATGAGATCCTCTACTGGACCTCCTCCACGTTTTCTTTCGGGAAAGTAAAAGCTGCTGCTATAGACACACAGATAATTAGGTGACAACCCAGGAGCATCAGTGCACTGCAAATCTACATCTCAGTGAGCGAGGAGCAATCGGCACTGAAATAAAACAAGATGGATTTCCGCAAATTTCCACTAATGACTTGGAGCAACTAAATTATGTTTTCCCTTTTTTTCTCATAGCAACCCCCCTCCTCCCCCCCAACCAAATCCGTTAGTTTCTGTATACAACTTTTGGTAACTTCTGAGTAGGGTTGCGAAGGGGCGGAAAAATTCCAGTATATTTCCAGAAACTTTCCATGTGAACTTAAGATGGGGAACTTTGGAAACAGTGAACTCTGTGGAACACTGTGTGGAGATACGGCAAAGAAAGCAAACTGCATGAATAATGCAACATACGTGAATATGACTTATGATGCAGATACTTATTTCGGGGTGTTTTCATACAAACATAATTACTCATGGGCACTTGCTTACGCAATGATATCACAATTAGTACCTTCAAGATTTTTTTTTAATTTAAGGTCCCTGTTACAGGCTAACCTGCAATTTAGCTAATTTCCAGTTAGTTCATTCCTATTAACTCCCATATATTCCCGTTACTTCCCATGGAAAGTTTCAAACTTTGAAAATTCCCCAGAATACTGCGACCCTGCTTCTGTGCGATGTGGCTCCAGAGCGACTGAATTCTCCGGGGATTACATCTGATGCAGGAAAAGAGCGCTAGCAAAGGCGCGATAAACACTAAGAGGCACCCAGACCATCCAACGCTGCATCAGTCATACTCCACTTCCCCAGCTGATTTGAACTATGGCCTCGGCTGTGCAACGAGTCCTGCATTCAGGGAGAGACCCTTTACTGAGTGTGCCACTCTGCAAACTCCCGATATATCGTTTAATGTGAATTCGGCATGCTTCAGTTAGTGTCATAATTATATTCTCTCTCTTCAGAGAAGATGAGCCGGTCCCCACCCTTGTGGACCCTAGAGGTTGGAGGTCCTCTACATTGTCCATCTGAGGCCTCTGATGAGTTCCTACGGCAGCTCCTCGCCCCCATCGGGGTTTTCAGCCGTAATGGTAAAACAGGCGGCTGGACTTCCTGATGAGGCTGAAACAACATCCTGTGACGCGCTTCGCCAGTCCACTTATTTCCTCTTTTTCACGCCGCCAGGGATCTCCATCCAACTACGCCCAGTTCCCGTTCTCACGTTTCGTTTCTTGCCGCGCGGCTCCCAGCCAGCACTCGACACTTTTGTGCGATTCCCGGGGGCATGAAAGGCAGATGCTGTGAAACATCTGTCTGGATGCCGTCTTTGAAATCGCAGCGATGCAGCGTATTTCAGGGTACAGTCTATTTGCTCTGCAAAATAATTTTCGTGAACATTATCTGAGAATAAGCCTGATATCATTTCGTGTGGAATTCCTCTTTGCGCATGGAGGACACAGGTCACTGGTGCTCACCAGCATGACTATCGATTACTATTCCATTAAGTCTGCTGCCATATCCAATGAGAGTGTCACAGTGAGGTGCGAGGGGGGGGGGGGGGGGGGGGGGGGGGGGGGG
>JAABNX020000049.1:12239474-12257833 GCA_015163995.2 Mormyrus lacerda
GGGGGGGGGGGGGGGGGGCACTGGTCAGACAGGAAGTGAGAACGAATAGAAGAAAGGACTGAAAGAATGAGGAATAGGGATGCTGACAGGGTCCCATAAGAAGAAGAGAAAGTGGAAATGAAAAGAAGCTTGTTAGATAAAGGTGTAGAAGAGGTGGAGCGGCAGCAAGAGGAGAAGTAAGATACATATGAAGAGCAGACGCCTGCTGCCCAGGACTCTTTAGGTACATTGACTTGAGCTGTGAGCTTAAACAGGAGCTGCTGAAATTGTGCAGTTGGCAGTGCAGCTGTTTACCACAGAGCATTTCACTGGATGGCAAGACAAAGGAGCTCTCCATTTATAAGGCTGCAGATTCCTGCAGTGTTTGTGCATCTTCACAATTCTATTTTTTTTTTTAACTGCAGATAAATTAATACAAAAAAAAAAAATCAAACAAGGATCCTTCAGTGTTTTATTTTGTGCCCCCAATTAAAATTACTATGGAACCTAATTACGGTAATGTATTTATATGCTAAAATAATCAATGGTTACAAGTATCAAAGTCAAGGTGACAAATTAATTACATTAAATGCACCCTTAACACATTTTAACGTCCTGTAATTTGTAGTGGCGACAGGGGAAACGAAGAATTCGAACTGCACTGGTTGGAACCATCATCACACGTCAATCCTGTCACACTGCAACCCGCTTCCAACACCCGAGAGATTCAGCGCTGAAGGTGCATCACCTGCGTCAAGGTCGCCAGACCCCTGGCAGCAAGAAGGTCGGAAGGGGAATAACCAAAACACTGCATAATCTGCAATCTGCCTCCCCCCCCCCCCATCCTGATGTGCAGTCAGATGGCAAGAGCGCTTTCTCCCACCCCCTAGGGGTGCCATTGGGTGAGGAGAAGAGCTGAGCATATATGGTTGCCATGGGTAACACGGGGAATAAGACAAAGCACAGCCGGGGTGTGGGAGCGGCTCATAGGAGACCGTCAGCTCCATGTTGCGGGGTTTTACCGCAGCTTTCCCACATTCCGTATTCTACCGTGAAATGGAACCAGAACAGCGCTGCGGTGATGAGAGAAAGAAGACTTTGTGTGAGCATGTATCTCCTGTCAATCACTGCTTGGAAAACAAATGTAGGCTGGGTGAAACCAATCGGACACTGACAGCTTGGTAACCAATGGGAAAACCAACGAGGACCGGGTTACACCAATCAGAGACCGACAGCGTGGTAACCACTGGAAAATCAACAGGGACTGGGTTAAACCAATCAGAGACTGACAGCATAGTAAGCAATGGAAAACCAACGAGGACCGGGTTACACCAATCAGAGACCGACGGCGTGGTAACCACTGGAAAATCAACAGGGACTGGGTTAAACCAACCAGAGACTAATAGCATGATAAGACAGCCCACTGTGGGTTTCCGAGTCTCATTCTTCCCGTATTACAAAAACACCCAGCACCATCTGCGTATGAGGTCCTACAAACTCCCAGGACATTTCTATAGCCACACGACTTGACAGCTGCTGTGGTGTGTTATTAAGACAAATGTAATACTTTCATTCACACTGGAGTTTCATTACACAGATAACCCCAGTAAAAACAATACGAGCAGATCTATTTAACAAATGGCAATGACTCACTAAAATGTACTTTTATGAAGACCTTTCGATAAAGTGTCATTAGCACGTCTGGTGACCCAACCTAAAAGTAGTGAATATGGACATGAATTGGCCACAAACAACTGCTTTTTGTTTTTGAAGTGCGAGTGCTGCCCTACTGCCACTTATTGGGATCTGAGAATATGTTTATGCGGCTAATGTGATGATTAGGCTTCCTATTACTCTGGCCTGTGCTAATGTAGGAATTCTGTCAGCAGGGGTTCAGCACGTCTGTTGTACCGGTAAAACTGGGGAAGTACGTCTGCAGGTCGGAGGTCTGGATCTTCTCGGCCAGTATGTCCTTTTTGTTGAGGAAGAGGATGATGGAGGATCGGATAAACCAGGGTGAGTGGATGGTGGTGTAGAAGAGCGATTTACTCTCCTCCATCCGGTTCTGGGGGGGAAGGAAGAAATCACAGCAGGTTTGTGAGCTGAGGGCAGGACCCAGCACTGAAACTTAAAAGCCATTACAGACGAGAGAGGCCCATTCATCCCAGTGTTTCTTGTTTGCATATTCAATATCTAGTTGATGGTGAAGTTGGCCCCATTGCCACTATTAAGGACTGAACCTTCTCTACTCCGGCAGCCAACGTATTCCATTATCCTTTGTGTATGTTACATATTATACACAGAAACATTTTTATCAAATGTCCTGTAATCAAACACTCCCCAGCTAGTTATGATTAAGTTTCCTTGAGTCGGAACTCAGAATGGAAGAGATGGACACCGGGAACGCAATTCAATTCAAATTCACACAGTGGATTTTCACAACATCACATTAACATTTTCCCTGTCCAGTGTCCCCAGAGAGCAAACCAGAAGCGACAGTGGCAAGGAAAAACTCCCTAGAAGGAAGAAACCTTGGGAGAAACCAGACCCAAAGGGGAGAGCCCATCCTCCAGGGGCCAGTAAAGGAAGTCCAAAATAGCAAAGCCTCAATTTATGAAGTAACATTGTGTATAGTCCTAATTATATAGTTCTAATCCAAGCATTAAGGTCAGAGATAGGTGTATACATCTCTGTGCTGTAGATAATGAACTATTCTGGATCTTCTCCTGCCACTCAAGCTGCACCTGGTTCTGACATCTGGTTTGATTTATTTTCTGACACTTTTCAAACTTTTAGTTTTGAAATGGTCAAACTTTTTCTGTCCAAGAAAAGAAAAATCGTGCTAGATCTAAAGCTTTTAAAATGATCTTTCTTTCAAGCTGTTCAGTACGTAATAGTCAATCATGTTTTGCATGAATTCTAAAATAGACCTGCTTTCACGCATCATCTCTACTGGTGGAGAGTTTAATGATGAAAAACAAGTCGATGTGTGACCACCGGACATCGGAAGACAGGATGGAATGAAAAGAATTAAGCATCCTCACTCATGAGAATTGCGTAGGTGTACCCAGAAAGGTAGGGGGGTGTCTACGTCTTAGTGAAACACTAAAGTTATTTACTGTCTTATACCTAAATGCATAAATAGTAAAACATGCAGAAAAAAAATTAAGGAGATACAAAATACAGTGGGAGAGAGAAAAGGAGGGAGGGTGGATAGAGTCAGAGAGACCGGTGGCGGTAATGTTGGGCTTTAACAACGCTGTTGTCATGCCAACCACAATGAGGGGGGAAAAAACATTAGGGAATGAATGTGATCGCGGCAGCACTGGTACAGAAAGAAGAACAAATGCGGACATTGAGAGGGGTTATGAAGAGATACGGGAACAAAGGCAGCTTCCTACTCACGTCCGTCTCCTTCTCTTCCAAGACCTGGTCGTACTCACTGAGGGAGGCCAGGAAGATGAGCGAGGTGACATTCTCGAAGCAGTGGATCCACTTCCTGCGTTCCGATTTCTGACCCCCCACATCCACGATCCTGCAGGGAATAGGGGTCGGGCGGCACAGGACGCTCACTGCAGAAATCAATACCTGCTCGCTTAAACGAACCAGTTATTCACATGGGACAGCCGTGAGACTCGAAAATGCCGTGCAGAAATGGCTTTTCAGATCAATCATACACCTAGGTATCGCAGGGTCAATGTCATCTGTTTTATTGATTGAATGTGAGGCTGACAAATATTGGTTCTTTTTGGGGTTTTAAGATATAGACTGCTTTAAAATATTAATATTAGTGTACTGAAGAATGCCCCCCCTGCAAACTTAATTTTTTCTATTAAAGGCCACTCTGCCCCCCCTGTCCGGCTGGTACAATTGAAGTAATCACTCAGTCCACTCAACCAGGCAGTTCAAACAGCTAAGTCAGTACAGTGCAGACGCCTGGCTACACACACAGCCCCCGACCCCCCACCCCCATGTCTGACTGCTCTCCCTCCTCCTGTCATCAGGCACCAGGCCCGTTTTTTACAGCTTGCTTTGCCGTATTCACGGCTAGGGCGGCCACATATTGCACTCGCTGCCGAACGCCCTCCATTACGACCCCTATCCTCATCACGTCACAACAAACTCATCTTCATGTTCAGAGATGGTGAAATACTTGGGGGGGGGGGGGGCGAATCAATAAAACACTGAGGTTACAATGGATGTGTCACCCAATGGAGGTGAGGATAATTGGTTTCGTGAGTTTTGCAGACAAATCTTCTTTGCAGGTGGGATGCCCCAATAGTGGTGGTATGATATAACAAGGTGTGGGATGGGGGTTTGTCCCCGAGAATGAATTCAATAACAGTTACTTGCATTGACAGGACCGGTGATCAACGGGCAAATGCATAAAACCACCCAAACAAAGCGTCATGCCACTGGTGCGTCTCTAGCGCCAGTTTGATCGATGGTGGATGCAAAACCTGTTACAGTGTCTTGGATACTTCAGATCAAATGTCTGGAGTTGCTTTGACTGTTTTTACTTGGAATTAATAGAGTCTTTCGACCCTAAAAGCACCTAAATTCTAAAAGGTGTTCATGGAGGAGAGTCAACTATCTGAAGGTGATGGGATCTCACCATCAAGTACACAATGTGATCCAGCTGGGTGTGGCAAAGTCTCTTTTTTCGAATGAGGTACTTCAGCGACCTACCTGAGGGAGATCTTCTCGAGTGTGAAGGAGTAGTCATTGATTCCGGTGGTGGGAACCCGGACTCGGAGCACATCTTGAGCCGTGGGAATGTAATCGGGGGTGGCCAAGCGCTCCAAGCTTGTCATGAAGCTAGTCAGGAAGGAAGGGGCGACTTATGTTGCTCTCGTGGTCATAATGGCGATCGTGAGCACAAAGCACAGCGACCGCAACGCTCTGTGAGATTCCTTGTCATTTGAGGCACATATGGCGACCGGCGCAAAATATCACGGCTAAATGTCAATGGTGACAGGCTGCACCCACGCTTGAACAGTACTATTAAACGCTTCTGTTTTAAACTTACTACAATTAGTCATAACGTGATTAGTTCATTCGATCTGCCTCCCTTTGTTGCCAAGGTTAATTTGAAAGATTTAATCTGCAGTATGTCTACTGTCCTCATGGCGACTTGGAAAACACACAGAAAAACAAAACAGAGGAATCAAGTCTGCCCCCCCCCATCCGTAGCCAACAGCCGATAAAACACCATTCTAGCTATGAATTAAATTACATTTTCTTATAATTCTTATCTTTTTCCTCTCATGTGGTAAGGCATCATATAAGTAAGGTGAATATAAACATCGTACCTCAAGCAATTGAGCACAATTGGTCAGCACACAGCAGTTTGTGGACTTACAGGACAATGTTAATGGAAGTAAGGAGTTCCATATTCTGGAATGAAGTGGTTAAGCTCTGATCTGAATGCATGTGTTTGCACAGATCTGGTTCCCTCTACTGGCAGAACATGGCTCATTTCGGCATGTGCATAGTTATTCTGATCACTGCAGAACTGATCCTGTTCTTTCAGAAAGAAAATACCGCCCTGGCACAGGTGATCAGGGTGATCCTGGGTCCACCCAGACTGAACTCAGGTTCCCCCATTCAGCGTCACATGTGCAGTGAGCGATACAGTACGATACAGTACTATACAGTACGATACAGTACTATAAAGCGATTGTGTCTGACAGGTATGTGTGTGTGTGGTTAGAGGAAAAGTGCTGTTGAGAGGTAAATGGATTGTTCTTTGTCTGTTCGTTTGGTCTTAGTAACGCAGCGGGTCATTTAAAAACTAATTAAAAATATGTAGTTCAGTCTGTAGTGTGATTTCTTGTAGTGTGAATCGTTATGGGACCGGCCCACCTGATTTTCTACTGCCCCCACCCCCACCCCCACGCTGTGATTTATGACTCTGCTGTTGGAAATAACTTTTGAATGTGGCATTGTTCTCAATAAAAATCTGTATTTTAAAAAAACTACCAATTGTCTGCCAACTGAATAAATATAGTAGGACTATATTTTTAACTCTTTTAAAGCCTGTATATGTGGGGTTTGAGGCCACTGGGAAGTCTGTATACCTAGTGACTGAAGCTGTTTCAGTGACAATTATTGAAGCATTATGCATAAATACAGGCGCTACTAGACACTTACTACTCAGTCGAGTCCAGAAGCTGGTACTCTCTGCGGCGGGTGTAGCACATCTTGATGCCAGGGTCTGCCCAAAGGCGACGGATGGCATCAACGTAACTCCTGTCCAGCTTGGTCACCTTCAGCGGATTCACGTCCTGCACCCACTGAGCGTACAGCTGAGGGTAAGACAGGCTCACATTATGCATCAGCGCCTATCACACTTCACCTGTCCCACTCACGGATGGAGCATCCGGCACTAGAAGATGGGGTATCTACGGACCCCACAGCCACACCTCGTTCTCAGTGCAGCCATAGGGAATCCTCAGCGTGCTCATAGCCTGTATCATGGCCTTGACAGCAGTAAAGACATTCTGGAAGACCAGTTTGGCAAAGTCTCGCCGCTCCTCCTCCGAGAACCCTTGGCCATGGATAATCTTCATCTGCTTGATGAAGGTGGTCTTACCACTCTCCCCAGTACCTTAATATATTGTTACAGGACAACAGAAAACAATAAACAACGACTGAAGAGTGCTGCAAATGCACCGCGTTCTAGAAAAGATTGGGCTGCTTTTTTTTTTTAAAAAAAAAAAAAAAAAAAAAAAAAAAAAGGGAATTTCACTACTCTACTACACTATGTACGCAAACATAAACACACGAATTAATCAAGTGATATTACATTTCTTCACAAACTCACACTCACCAAGTAAAAGTACTTTGATTTCCCTGCGTTCCTTTTTCTTCTGAAGATTTAAGATCCTTTCGATTTCTCTGTCCAAGGCGATCTCCTTCCTCTCTTCTTCAGATAGGAAGCAAATGCATGTTCGGTGGCACCATTGCCAAAACCCTTCCATAGCTTGTTCATAAAACCGATGCAAGCATACGAGTTCTGAGTTTTAACCCGTTGTTTTTCCAAAAAATAATACAACCATATTGCGGCCTGCTTGTTTAGTCTTAAAAAAAAAAACTCCACCAAAAAAAGTATGTAGTCAGAAATATACCTATATAACTATACCGGAATTCTTAACTGCGATTGGTGTTAAAGTAAATATTTTCATAGGAAGGCCACATAAAACATCTAGGAGACGCGCTGGAATATTCTTCTCACCTATAACAAGAACAATCCGCTACTAGTTGTGTTCATTTCAAAACATCGTGCTTCCCCAGTTACAAAACTAAGTTCACATTTCTGCACTCCTTCCCGTATTATGCAAAACCTTCAGTGTGTTAAGATGAGTATGAAAATTCCACGCGTATCCTACGGTAGTTTCGGTAGCTGTCACACAGTGCAGGTACAAACATCGTGTTATGTCGAATGTGCTGTCTGTCGATACCGAGCGTAGCTCCGATGAAAGAGGCTGACAGTCTGTAAGGCACCTTAATCATTTCGCCTCAAGGAAGTATAATCACCCGTACTTTAAACGAAAGCACTTTTTGGGTGTAATCATTTTCCGGACGCTCGCTCGAAAACGCTGCGTTTTCGCTTTTAGACTAGATGTATGGCGTAGAAAGTTTAAGTGATTATATCTTCTGGAGGAATGTTTGTTTTGCAATTCATTCAGAACTTTTTCAGTCATGAACGTTACTGCTGGAGAAACTACAATACCCATTGAGCTACTGTGTATGGTTCCATTTATTAGTATGCAATTTATGATGGCGAAATACAACAACCAACAGCAATATCTTGGTCAAGCGAAGGAAAATGACAAAACAAACATTCACGTGACTAAAGCTAAATAAATACCACTAATGAATTCTTTTCTCCTTTAGAAAGAAAACCGGTTTAGTGAGACTTTCACCAAGAAGGGCAGGCTATGCTGCATTGATGACATGCTTTATACTGCATGCTTAATTAAGATGTTTAAATTAAACGTAAACTGTTCTAATATCGTGTATTTAAAAAGTATGTTGTCTTTTACATTGGCGCCTACAATTTCCACTTTAATCCATATCAAATCTATCAATTGTTTTCCCAATAAGATATTTCATACAGGTAAACGATTCCTTCACACCTGATCAGGGATGGGATTGTCTGATCTATCGCCATCTAGTGGCAAACGTTATTCGTGATTTTCAGGTAAATGGTCGAAATGTATGTCCACGCGGTGTCACTCTAGTTATTTGTCCTAATTGTCAGCGCGGAACTTGCGCTGTCATTAGCTTAAATGACTGTTTAAGCAGAGTTTAAATCGAGACAACTCTCGTATCACGTAGTCTCCATTAAATTCTCTTTCTGTGTCCTGTGAACCTGTAGTTTAAATCGCACCTCCGTTTTAAAGTAACAACATTGCAGAGCCCCTTAAGAAATCACCCAACCACCACTAGTGGGCACTGTTTATCTTCAGTTCACTGTTTCTTCAGTTCATACCAGCTCTGTACATGGTTGCAGTTTAAGGAGAGATGGTCGCAGTTAATATATGTCCCAAAATCAGACGTTACAAATGAACAATTTAGTAATTTCAAATATTTCAAATTGTAGGCAAATGTGTTAAGGAACCCTTATGAAACGTTGAACCAAATTTGTGTATAATTGATGGGCTAGGTTTACTACCTTTAAAATCTTAAGGAACTAGGCTTGAATTTTTTAAAGAAATTGAGTTACGCTTTGTACTTGCTAATCCTAATTTTTAATCTTTAAAAGCAAACATTTTGCGTTAACTGACCTTTACTGCAACCTAGCACATCTTCAAAAGATTTTCCTTGATTAGGCCTGTTGCTCATACAGTAACGTAACAGATATGTCTACTTGATGAAACAATCAAGTAATTTCTCATCCGCTTCAATCCCCTACTCAAGTTCAACTGAACTTGTTTTAAACCAGGATTAACCGGCAGCTGAGCTAATGACAGCACAATCAACCATCCATCCATTCATCCATCTTGTATACCTGCTTGTCCTATTCAGGGTCATGGGGGTCCAGAGACTATTCTGGGATGTATGCGTGCAAGGCAGGGAACAACCCAAGATGGGGTGCCAACTCGTTACAAAGCACACTCACACACATACTGACACACACACTATTCAAAGCTATGGGGAATTTGGAACTTCCAATTAACCTTATCATGTTTTTTGGACTGTGGGGGAAAACTGGAGAAAACCCCACAATAACACGCTTAGAGCTTGGGCGGAGACTTAAACCCCGGCCCCAAGGGTGTGTAACAACAGGACTAACCACTGTGCCCCCCCTCCAAAAAAAAATATATATTATAGATGACATAATTATAATCATTTATTTGATTAATTTCCTATATTGGATATGCCTCAAAATGACACCTAGACAATGCAAATATGTTATTAAAATTGTGTTTTAAAAGGAATGTTATGATAGTCATAAAGTTAACGTTCATCATTCACGTAAATCTATTTTATTAATCATTGTGGACATAAATAAAACTGTTCAACTGAACTTGTTTTAACCAGGTTTAACCAGCAGCTGAGCTAATGACAGCACGATCATCCTAGTATGCCTCAACATCTTAGTGTCTTTTCCTTTTTACCTGAAGAGTACTTGTTGTAAACAAATATAACGCTATTTATATAACTGTCGATATAACATATCAATTTATTCAGGAGATGCTTTTATCCAAAGACACAGACGATTGAGAAAGTAGGGTCAGGCAGTCCCTTAGCAAATGCAGTTTTGTTCCAAGGCCCTACAATGAAAGTGTTCTCTTAACCACGGGCTTTGAACCAGCAACCTTCCGATCACAGGTACACACTACCCCAATGCAAGTGTAACATTGCGAAAAATTATCATTGATCCATCCATCTTCAACTGTTTGTGCTATTCAGCAGTCATGGAAAGTCTGGAGATTATGGGCACAAGGCAGGGAACAACACAGGATCAAGTGCCAACCCAGGGCACACTCACACGCCATTCACACCTATGGGCAATTTGGTAACTACTGGGGGGGTCAGAGTACCCACAGGAAACCCCACGACAACAGAGCCATGGAGGAGACTTGAACCCTGGTCCCAGAGGTGTGAGGAGACAGTGTTAACCACCATTCTGCCCCACTACTATTGATCCTCAGGTATTAACCACTATGAAATAATTGGTGTAAATCCAGTAGAGTAGATGTATGGAGTACAATGTGAAAAAGTACTTTTTCAAACAATATTATATACATAGAAAAGATCCCTGTGGATTTTTTAAACATAGCTAATCGGTTCCATAAATTGAATACCAAGTCTAAAGTAAGAAAACTAATTAACTGGAGTGACAGAGCAATGCTACCTTTTTTCTGGAAAAAGTGCATATTTTAGGTCTGTGTTTAATTTGGGGGATTATGATTTGTGCTTTTTGTTAAAAGATAACTGATTGGTATGTTAAATACCGGGTAAATGAAATCAACTCGTATATACAAATGATTATTACAGCAGTGTCTTCAAATGTAAAAAATGCTTTGGAAATTACTTTATCCAAGGAACAAGTCACGTCCCTCCTGGAAGTTTCAAGTAAATGGATAAAGTTCAACAGATATCCAAAGGCAATCAAATCATCATAGTCTCATTGGGTAAAAATAATTAAGTTGACCTAATTTGGAATGAACACGAAAAAGAAGAGTAGGTCTAATTCTTTATGTGAAAACAAATGTTTAATACTGTAGACAGTAAGTAAAGATAAAATTGTGCTAATATGTACAAAATGCTCGTGACCACAATGAACACGCATTTTCATATGGAACCAGATCATTTTATATCGTCTTATATTCAGGTTAATGTCAACCGCAACATTCGTCTTAGCGCACTAATGAAACCCCAAAGTCCTACATAAAAGCCAATTACATTTTCATCGTAATTTTTCGTCACCAAACATCCAGTAGTGCTACAGGTGCAATTACAAATCCAGAACGTTTAATGGGCTTATTCTACAAAAAAATAGGTCACTTCTTTGCTTTCACTCATATAAAGGATCCTTCCAACGACAAGGATAGTAGACTACTGGCGTAAGTCAATTAACATTTATAGTTCAACAGAGTTAATTGTTGAGGTATCACCCGCACAAATGAAGTAGCAATATAGCTTATTATTATTATTATTATGAACTCTCTATGATTACCCGGAGCAGGACATGTTGATACAGGAAATGGTATTCCATATGTTGCTCACAGTAACACATTTTGGACGATTTTATTTAATAGGCAGTTGGCAAGTTGCAAATAGAACATAAAGAACAATTTGCGGTTCTCGTCGCATCCGACTCACTTTGAATATCCGCACACTACAGCTCAAGAAACGGGCTCGATCTAAATAGCGTTTCGACCAAACTTGACACTTCTGGAAATCCGCGCCCTCATCCCGCCCCCTTTCGATCTGATTAGCCATACTTCCACACGGACTTATAGCCATTTCGTCTCCTCCTGTCAGTCACGTTGACTGCCTAGGCTGGTCCGAGTCAGGCTAGTGTGTGCCATACCCTCCCGTTTTCTGCTCAATTTCTCACTGGGGGCTGAAGGAGACGCGATCATCGGGGGAAAAAAATAATAAAGGGGGAGAAATGAGTGCGTATAGATAAGTCCCCAATCCACGTTGAGATTCTTGTTTTTAACCTGTAAACCTTTTGCCTTCGAGCAAGCAGTAAACGAATGCTAAAATCAGAATGGTTAAAATAGGCTAGCTTGCCGGCTAGCTATCAGAGGCGTCTGTTTTATGTAGCTATCAGCTACTTAGCTTGCTACTAATCAGGCTGCTATCTCGCCATATCGCACAGCCTTTTATTTTATTTTTTTATTAAATCAACTAGGGCGTATTTTTATTGTATTTATTTTACCTTCCGTTGACTGGGGCGGATTTTAAGTGAATGGACACCATTTTTGCGGCGGCGCTGCCTTGCTAGTTAAGCGGGGCGGTTTTTTGGAGTCGGTGGAGAGAGCTACGGTGCGGATGTCGCGGCTGCCCAGCGTGTCCCGTCACCTCTGGCGATCGCGTCGGTGAAACGGGCGGCGGACCGTAGGAGGAAAAAAGAAGGGGCAGAGGCGAGGGTTTGCCAGGGGATTCTCCGAATCAGCGGTTTCGGTAGTTAGCGGAGGCATTCGGACACGAAGGCGGACACCGGGGCCTCCCTCCCACTCCCACCTTCTCTGCTTGATTGCTGCCCCCTCCCGCCGCGTTTATCCCTGTTTCCCCCGCTCCTTCCTCCTCTTCGCCGCTCCGCCGAATTTCGCACGCCAGTGAGGTCGGACTCCAGCTCGCCTAGGGAGGACTACGAGAAAGCGAGGCCGCTCCCCCCAGCTCCCCGCTCCCCCATCCCCCCCACTCCCCGCTCCATCCCCTCCACTCTCCAGGCCATCGTTTTCTCTTCCCGATATCCGGACCGGGGGGGAGTCGCGACTCCCCGCGACCAAGCCCCGAGTGCAGCGTCGGCGCGTCGGTGGAGTCCCGTGAAAAACCGGGGGGATGACTCTGGAGTCCATGATGGCTTGTTGCCTGAGCGAAGAGGCGAAGGAGTCGAAGAGGATCAACGCCGAGATCGACAAGCAGCTCCGCCGAGACAAGCGCGACGCCAGGAGGGAGTTAAAGCTGCTCCTGCTCGGTGAGAAACGGCTCTGGAGAGACTTTACAGGCGCGGCTCCACACGGCCGCTGACGGGTAAACAAGACGGGGCTGGCCGGATCGATAGGCTAGCAATGTATGCAGTCAGAGTGGGCCTTTCCAGAGACGTTTAAAATACCTATAATACGGTACGTGTGGTGTGTGGGGACTGGGCGTTATATGCATATGAAGCCCGGCGCCTCGTTATGCAATGTCCGGGTGACAGCGGCACCCAGGCGGTGGCAAAGCGCAGGGTTGCCGGGGCTCACTTTCACCAACACGGCTAGAAAAATGCTGGGTACCGGGGAGGGGTGCTGGTTTGGGAGCCAGTGTCATATGCTAAAGCAGCCAGGGTTGAGGTTCTTATATAACATAATATAAACGCAGATTTAGCGTGTGCATGGATATCCCCCCCCCCCAGTCGACGCTTGCCACGGCGTCTGTGATTTTTGCACTCCGTCGGCGTCGTTTTCCGCGCGTTTGTCCTGTGGATGTCGGTGGCTCTCTCCGCCCTGGAAGACCGTAATCCGCCAACGTTTCCTTTCCGCGTTACGTTGGATTAAAAAGCCCGATTGGTGACTAAAGCCGTGGGGAGCGTTACCGGGCGTTACCGCCAAAAACGCCGGCCCGTGCTGGGGCTCTCGTTCATGTTAGTGTCTCTTACCCGCGGCTTTAGGAATTAATGACATTTCTTTTGTTTATTTTGACAATTTAGGGGGCGGAAAAGGTCATTTCTGTCAGATATAAGTTTTTGGGTTTAATAGACGTAATGCATCTGAACGTGTTTTATTTCTCGGGCAACCTATCCTATATAAGGGTATGACTGAAGTTTTGTAAGAAGCGCTCAATATGGGCATATACCCGGTTATAAAGATGTATCCGAAAAGGGTTTAAATATCCCCGATGCCTGAATTAATACTGGGCTTCCGCCGGTGGTATATTTACATGAATCTCTTGAGGTGGTGTATCTCATTTTCATGGCCTGGTTAAATGGAGCCGCTCTCCTGAACCGCATGTAAATGGCTTTCGGATGAGATACGGGATGTGCAGGAAACGCTGGTGTCGGGTTCGCTCGGCACCTCTCGGTGAAATTGCTAGAAGATGCGATTTGTCAGTTATCAGCGTTTCATATTCGAGAATTTACTTATTGCGCGGCTTTAAATCCACTGTCGGCCAGTGGGAGATGGGTGACTGGCTGCATTTGTCCGTCTCGGGGACAAGGCTCGCTATCTCACTTTTGAACTAGATACTTTATCATGCAAATATTTTTAAGTGGCAGAAGTGTAGCGTTTTCGTATTTAAACGCGGCTTTTAACATCAGCAGCATTACAGATTTTCTTGGCAGCGTTTTAATAACTGCATCACAGGTGCATGACAGTGGTGAGTATCATGCAGTATTAAGATTTTATGAGTGTGTGCAGAAGACGAAGTGAGAAATCTGCCAAGTTAGACACAGGGGGTGGGGGACCCGTTGGTGCATCTGGCTGCTCTGTCGCCCTTTGCATGGTGACCCTATGCAGGTCAGAGAGAGGTGTTTATGGGGTAGAACTGAAGTTCAGGGTTGATGGCCCTTCTCTTTGTCCTCATCTGTCCGTATTTCAGAAACTTGCAACAAACAGGAATGGCCGCTTTAGCAGTGGCTTTGCCATTCTCAATATTTTCTTGTAGGAAGTCAGTTTATTTGATTTAGATTTTAAAAATCATTGATTAAAAGCCATATAAGGAGAATTACAGCCACCACCCCCAGAAAAAAATGGATAAGTGTAAAGGAGACGGCTCACTGGAATTCCTTAAGTTCTTAGTGGATGTGCAGTCATTTAGATCTTACTGTGAGCAATTTGAACTTTGTAGAAATGGATATAATATAGGGTAAGTGATCTCCCTATATAATCTGATCTTTATTGTTAAGATGCAAGTGCTATAATTTTACTGGTTTGCATCTGATATTATGCAAGCTTTTAGACTGGGGAGGTGGGATTCTTAATTGGGCCAGTTAGGGAAGTAATTAGATTGGGGGGCAGGGAGCAGTTATTGATTTTCTTATGCCTAAGTGTAAAACTTATTTTCTACATTTCTGTAATTCTCTCATGGGTCCTGGGTTGTTCCCTGCCAGGCTCTGGACCCCCATGACACTCGGGGATAGATGCTTGTAATTCACAAAAAAGGGTATGTTTGAGATATGATAATCTTAATTATTTTATGATGTATTTTCTGTTTCATTTACGTGTTATGTATTTATTTAAAGTGATTTGCTGTTCTCTGGGCATATAGTCGCTAGCAATCGAGCCTGATATGTGTCATACAAAATTCTGATTGGCCTCTTTTTTTTTTTTTTTTTTTTTTCTTTTTCTTTTTTTTTTTTTTCTCCTTTCCCACGAATCGGACCCGAAAGCAGCTCATCACTTTCTATTTCAAGATTTAGCCAACACTTATCCATAGCACTTCAGTTATGTCTGCTTATACAGTATAGCTAGATTTTTGTTCCACTGGGACAGTCCATTTTAAGTGTCCTCATAACAACAGCCAGGACAATGTTAGGCCTCAGACAGGCAACCTTCATAATACAAGTCCGTTTGTTTAAATGTCATGCATATAGGAGGAGGGGAACACGGACAGCTTGTTGGGAATAGATGACCTCACAATGGCTGTATGTGCTCTACTTGATTATGGTGTGGGAGCCGGCATGCAGGAAGGCAAGCAGTGTCCATCGGCTCATCGGGCGTGTAGTGGGTCTTTGTGAGGTCCTTAACAGGTTAAGGTGGTTAAGTTGCTGTCTGCTGATTTAACAATCTCTGCTAACAGGTTTTATTAAACTTGCCCCATGTTTTAGAATGAGTGTACAGCCTGTGTTCGCCATGTGTTCAGAAGCCCCATTGTGGCAGGGTCTCAAATACCCCCCTTGGTGGACACAAAGGTAGCCTGTGTGTCGCTTCTTATTATAGCAGCATCGGTTCAACGAATTCACCTCTCTTAGGACGTCCTCTGCAGCACGACGCACATGGGTTTTTTGCATTTTCCCGCCACGTTTTGCCCCGTCTTGAGCTTTCGGCCGCCGTGCTGTGGTACAAGCTGTTCTAATGAGGCCAGATCGTAAGTTTCCGTCCAGTGGAGATACCAGCACAGTCTGTGTGACGTTTAGGCATCTCCCTTAGGTGGTGCTTATCGGTGAATGGGTCGATGGTCTCTCATGTTCGAGATGGACAGGGGATTTATTGGCCTGCCGACAGGCTTTGTGGGTGGTGAATATCATTACCGTAAAAGCATTTGAGGGCAGGAAGTGCATCTGACAGACAGGATTCTCTTCATAGTGTCGCAAAATTCTATTTCTGCTGGATAAAACATTGTTGGTAATCATTTGAAAATAAGTACAGCCATGCTGAAAATTTTACCTGGAGACTGTTGGTCTGGATCTGCATCCCTGAACTATAGCAGCGGGGGTAAAAAGATGTTTGTGCAGTTTTTATTCCACCTTTTTCTCACCCCGCAGACCTTTTCTCCAAATTACTACTGCACCTGCTCTGAGGCATAACTTGAACTTTATTTAGTGCACATTTTTGTCCAAAGTCACATACAGACGAAGAAAGTTTAGGATCAAAGAACAGGATCTGGCAGCATCCAGCATAGGTTTTAGGGCTTTGCTCATCGTCCCAAATGTGCTATAACCCCTCTCATAGCAATGGGATTTGAACCCGCAACATTCTGCCCATGGACGAGGAGCCCTAATTCACCAAGTTGCACACCACCATCTCTTTGACAGTCATCTGAAAAGCGATATGCACCCTTGTCTGTGTGTGTCACCTGTCTGGCTGTTATGGTGATGCGTGCCAGTGTAATCTTTGTCAGTGGATGTCCTCTTTCAGTTAAGGTTATGTGAAGAAGCGCAGTTTGCCACATTGTCCCGAATGGTGGAGTTTCATCTGAAAGGCATTTTTACTTTCGGTTCCAAAGCAAATATGTCCTGGAACTTGCTGGCACCTCTCTGTAAATGCTGAGAATGGGTTTGGTAATAACAAGGGACCGTTCTGGTTTTAAGTTTTTAATAAGGAATGTTTCGTTATAGTTATGCCTTAGGCTGTAGTCGAAGTCGTGTGCCATTTGAGTTTGGTTATGAAGTGAAGGTATGAAGCCATTTGGGAATTTGTCATGAGCTTGGTACGGTCGGCTCGGCTTGTCAGTTCTGGCCAGTTCTGTCACACGGTCAGTGTAGTGCTGTTTTAATGTCTGTGCTGCAAGAAGCATCACAGCTGCTGGCCGCGTGGACTAGGCTGTAAGGTTTGACCAGGTCTCTGAGGAAATTCTCAGAGCTGAGCTTTTATCTTCTACAGGCAGGCAGTGTGAAAGTCCATTTAATTGGCTGTATCCCCTAACTGTCTTAATGTAGTAGTTTTGGGGGGGGGAAGGGGGCATGGTTGTCTGGTTACGTTTTGTCAGTGAGCAAAGCGGGGTCATGAGACAGGAACTTTGCAGAGGAGAGTGGCATTCCATGTCTGCCCTCTGGATGTGCAGGGGAACTTCTGGTTCTCGAATACCCATATATGAGCTGGCACCAGTGCTTGCTTGCTTCTACAGGTCCATGAGTTTCCTCTTGCAGACCAGCCAGCGTTCTATGGTCCCGTATTCAAGCGCAAATGCCCCCAGCAACCTCTGTGTCGCAGTTTGTGGGTTTAAGTCACATGCACGTGCAGACGCTTGAACTTGCTTGCAGGTCGTTGTCGTTGCCCTCCCTCCGTCCCCTTGCTTCCTTCCAGGTTCCCGGCTCTCCTTGGTGGAACGTTTGAAGGTGCTTGTAGTCCTCCTGGTTGGTATAAATAGAAACTGCTCCCGTCGAGTGAGCTCCTGTGGAAACCTTGTTGGGGGGGGGGGTATATGGTGTCTCCCCATATTCCATCCTCGGTCCTGGCCGTAGGTGGCTGGGAGTTACAGCAGCCTTGAGTGTACGCACCTGCTCGCCACTGCACTTTACCGGCTACATGCCCATGGGGTGAATACAAGAATGCTAAGGAATTTAAATTAGGGCAGAGACATTATGGAGCACGAAGGCAAAATGCATCAAGAAATAAATTCAGTGGCACAATTCTGTAACCCTGCCTTTGTGCCTCACAAGCTCTCTTTGGGAGCAGGTTGTTGTTCCCGGTCGGTAACGGTTCTGACTGAAGTGAATCTGAAGCACCACGTTTTGTCACCATGAACTGACCGCAAAGGGGGTGTAGGATGTGGCGAAATGGGCTAATGCCACCCGAATGTGGAGCAGTTCCGTGTGCGGAGAGCGAGCAGGGGAGGGAGGGAGAGGATCCTTTCAGACGGGTCCTGTGATGCAGGGCTGCGTCCACACTGGGGCTGCGTGAGCGAACCGGTTCATTCTGCCTTTTTTTTTTTTTTTTTTCTTTTTCTCTTCCCTCTCTCTCTCCCTTATGATGTGCGGTGACATAGTTAGCCTACAGGTTTAGGTGGTTTTTGAAGAGCTGGTGTTTGGTTTTTCGCCACGCCCTGGGCTTACCTGTGCCAAACAGACACCCACCCGCTCCCCGTAGTACGAACGGCGGCCATGACGCACCTGAGCCGTGAGGCTTTGACACTCTGTGCACTGTGCTTTTCTACCTGGTTGTCAGTTCATTGCCGCTGTCATCAGCACATTCTAACTCTAACATCAGGTTCTGTAGATACGTTTTGGTTGTTAATCATCGGTGTGGTCTTTGGGGGGGGGGGGGGGGGGGGGG
>JAABNX020000049.1:12272913-12294188 GCA_015163995.2 Mormyrus lacerda
CCAAATTGGGGGGGGGGGGGGCGACATGACGGCTGTCAGCTTCTAAGGGCTGAATCGGGAGCTTCACCCTTCCTACCCCGAGCAAGAGGGCATGGCGTTAAAGGCGGTAGGGTGGGTGGAGGATTTCGGGAAATTTAGGTGCGGACTGCAGTACATTTTTGAAAACGTAAACGTTAATTTGGAAACTATGTGGGCATGAATATGGTGATTGTAGCAAAAATGGCAGAACACCTTGAGTGTCGAGGTGCATTCTCCTCCACGCATCTCGCGGAAGGCTAGATCTCATCTGTCATCGCCTGTGTGCCGCCTGTCGTTGAATGTAATTCAAGTGTGAGCATTGCAGGAGTGTGTGCATTCCTACGCGGGGACACCGAGCAGGAAATGGAGGGATATCGAATCAGTAAAATCTGTGTGTATTGCTGAGGTTATTTTAAACAAAGTTGAATAATATTGCTATTACTACTACTTTAACAGATAATGTAATTAATTAACAAAGGAGTGTTTTCAAATTTCTAATCATTAGAAAGCACTCCAGAAAATTCGGCAACAAAGAGGAGCTCGTGACCAGGAGCTTGATAACTTTTCCGATTCTGTAATTTTGAATTCCATACTTTTTACTCTATTTACTTGTACTGCCATCTTGTCCCTGTAATGCTTCTGTTTTTCTGTTTGAGCCGCAGACACTCTTTGAGCCCCTTCTGAATTTCACACTGTCAGGTGACTTTTGGTGTGTGTTTTCTTAAAAATCTTCTGCAGTAGTTCTCCGCTGTGGGGCGCTCAGCCTTGTAAACATTGACTGGTTTGCAAGCTCAGTCCAGCGTGGAGGGACTGTTTTCTCTCCCTTTTTTTTTTATCATCGGTCAGTTTCCATTGCCGCAGTTTTGCCTGCTTCCGCGCTGTTGACCGTCTCCGCCGGAAAGCATTCCGCGCTTAGCTTCGAAGCCGACAGGAATTCGTGAAGGACTGCGTAGCGCCCTGAACACCCTCGCGTTAATTTGTTTTGAGGCTTTGTGCATCCAGTTCCCATCCAGAACAGCGGTGGTACTAATTGTACAGTCTTTGCTGTGGCGGCGATAACTCATTGTTTTTCGGGGAGGAACCAATTTGTCGTTGAAGGCTACAAAAGTAAATAGCGTGTATTTACTTGTAAATGTACATGTACCCACTTAAGTGCAGAAAGATTCGAGGGGCACCGTTTTGGCAAAAGATGAAACACCTCCCACTCATTGTCGTTTTGCTGGTTTGTCCCCTGAATTACAATAGTATATTTACTGTGATTATTCCCCTTTTAATTTTGAAGGTATATAGAACAGTCTGTTCTTATGTGTGGATGACTCCAATTAAAAAGCAACACGCAATATTTTCAAAATGCCTGCCACGGACTTAGTATGTTTTCTTGTCGTGAACCAGCAGGTAACTTGTGAAGTTCTTTGGTGACTTCCATTTTAAAGTTCCGTGGCTTAAAAATTTAAATTTTCCATTCTGCAATACTATGAGAAGTGATTTTTTTAATTTTTTTTTTAAGGAGAGTAAAGAATTTTATTTATCTAATTTATGGACCAGATTTATAAATATTGTTAGATTTAGTTTCCTTTTCTTTCATATTAGTGTTCCTGTCTCACTCAGACTGGGAAACAGAGTCTAAACTGCTGTAAAAACCTTTGAGCGAATCAACCTTTTTCTTTTCTTCCCACTTTTTATTACAGTTACAATGTTCATTTTATTGTAAGTGGCTTCTGATCTGAAGTCACAACCCTCTGTCTGGGGGTGGAAGATTAATTTCAGCTGTTTATAAGGGCAGTGCTTTGTGCAACTATAGGAAATATACAGGAAAAATAGGTAATTTTTATTAGTGGTTGAACTTTTGTCTGGTCCTTGGAAAGATTTTCTTTCTTTCTTTCTTTCATTGCAGTTTCTTTTGCAGTTCAGATCCCACAACTAGCTTTTGCTTCCTGTTTAGAGTAACTTGTGCAGAAAGAGGGTTATTTTGTCTTGCTATGTAATTCAGGTGACTTCTCATTCATTTTCATCTCAAGGGCTACTTGCTGCGTAACATTGTAAAGAGGAAGAGATTGAAAATTTGATGGATTGCCAGGTGCCATTTATACGGTTCTGTGTCAATAGATGGGGATTTGTGCTGTAGCACTACAATGCTGCAGGCTTTGCATGCAGCAGCATGTGGTATATGGGGAAATCTGGTTAAAATTTAATTTTCATGTTGGTTCCAGGACTGTGACACTGGCTAGTTGGCACCGCAAACGCTCCAGATAAGAAAAGTAAGCCAAAAACAGTCAGTGATGGCACAGGTATGCTGTGCAAGTTCAGCTGGTGCTGGTTAAAGTTTTCAATCTGCTGTCTGACACCAGCTGATGTAGCTGACACTGAGGTCTGTCCAGCTCAGGAGGGATGTTCCACTTATCTGGTCACAGGGGAGGTCGACATTTTTTCAGCAGGCTAACGGGGGCTTTGGGTTGGGGGCTACGTTAAAGTGGGGGCATAGCACAGTCTTGCTACTCAAAAGCATCTGTGTCACTTCCAAAAGGCACAAGCTATTTTCTTGTACTCGCCCATAGATGGATGACTTTGCACGTCTGTGAAGTACTCTCCGTGCCAATGAACTTTACATAAGGCTTCCCCCTGGGTCTGGGCATGGTACGGCCCCAAGCTGCTCAGTCACGCTTTCTGCTTCTGCTGACTTGAATAGTAGACTTGGACAATGCTATGCTACATGGGGGGGAATGGGTTTATGTCCGAAACGACGTCTCATGGTTTGCCCCAAATACCAGACCACCCCCCCCCACGCACACACAAATGCCTCCATGTAATATTCACTTGTGTTGGTGTTAGTCTAATCTGATGTTTGCACTAAGCAGGATCGTGGGTGCATTCAAACATTAGTCGAGCAATGGTCGTGGTGATGTCCCCTTTCAACTCTATTTTGACAGTTTTGAAACCTGTGGATTTAGCACGGTCTATACCTGGGCCCTTGCATTGAGGGTTGGGAGAGGGGAAGCCTGGCTAACTTAGTTATGCACTTTTAATTTACTGCGTCGTGCGAAACACTGCAGAGAGCGTCAGCCTGAGGATTCTGAGCAGCGTTTACCCAAATGGCAAGACCTGGTAGAATCGGATGCCTTCAGGGGCTTAAGTGAGCTGGCTTTCAGAGGGAGCCAATCAAAAGCAGCCTTCCAGCTTTTCACAGATGGGTTGGTCTGCTTGGTAGATCTCAGCAATGTTGCCTAGGGAACTTCTACCTCTGTGAGTGGCGTGGCGTCCGGAGTCTGTCTGAGTTGGAAGTTGTAGTGAACTCTCTTTTTTTTTTTTGTTTTGTTTTGTTTTGTTTTGTTTTGTTGACGATAAGCACACTTCATCACTGTTTATCTGTCGAGTTGCGGCGTAAAGCCAGGAGCAGCGGACCAGAAAAAGAACTCCAGATTTCTGCTTATGTTCCTCAGAACACTATTCTCTCCATGAGCACCATCACCTCCTGCCATTGTCCTGAAATATGTTTGTGAACTTCTAAAAGCTGCCATTCAGTTAAAAGTAAGACACTAGAAAGTTTGAGAAGCCCCTAAAAAGCGAAACTTTAAGACACCTAGAAACACTACAATCGATTCTAAAAACTAATTTATACTCTGTAATAATTATGTTGACGATAATAGTTATATATGTAATATATACTTGTGCTTTTTTTTGGCTATTCACTGATAATGGAGACTGTCGTCTGTGAGGGTGTTGTATATTTAGTTGACACTTAAGTCTTCGCCAGTTTTGAAATGTGATATTCAGTTTACCGGAGGGCAAAACCCTTTTACATGCACTAAGCCAGCACTGAATGTTGTAAGGAACTCTGAAATTCAATTGAACTTTTGAAGGTGAATCTGCTTCAGAAAACTGGGCTGGTGACCTCTGATTTTTCTTTTGCCAATTATGTTAAGTGGACTTTACCTGACTTTATGATGATTATCTGTGTCCATTAAAGTGTGTCAAGGCCAACTTCGCAGTGTGTCAGCCATTTTGTGCAGTTTGCTGTAATGATTCAAAATGGCTGAAGAATTAGTGGCAATACAGTTACTGGCACCGATTCAGTCCTGTATTGTACGCTAAGTTTGTACGTACTTTTTACCCCTCCCCGCCAACCCCCACCCCCCCATGTATAGTGACAAAATTGAGCAGCGGCTTTTAGTACAATCTTGTGTTCAGTCCTGTACCCTAATCTCCTGTCCCTTGGGGCTGCTCCCTGGACCAGGCCTTCGGTGCTAGTCCAAGCTGGGTCCATCACTGGCTCGTACACATGCATCTGCTGGTACCGCCTCATGAGGTTTTTCGCATTTTAGCTGATGGATTTCACAGTTTTGCTTGACATCCACTCAAAGGCTGTGGATTCAAATTTAACATCGTGTTTTTGTTTTTATTTTTCCCGCTGATACATTACCTGAACACTATTGTATCTAGGACCACCTAATCCTTTTTTTTTTTTTAATTTTAAATAAATGATTTAAATATGTAGTGCTGTAATTTCTAATTTTTGCTTTGTTCTTTTCCTTTTCTCTGTATACCAAATGTAAATGATGTACTATAATGAGTGTGCCAATCCCCTATCTTTGTAGAGCCAGACTCTTTACAAGTGCCAATGGTGTGGAGATCATCTGCGGGCCTGTATATTTTATGGTCCAGTTTTTAAAACTATTAAAACACTAGATATGTGACATACAATAGATACATGAGAGAAAAGGACTTTATTCTGTATTTAAGATTAAAGAAGAAACTGCTGTTTTTAAAGGACTGTCATTTTAACTGCATGTGCTGTTTGGGCTGGGAGGGGGGTGTCAGACCAATGTATTAATGCAAAACCCCGATAAGGGGTAATTTGTTATTGATTTACAGTATTTTTAGCCATATTTCTTTTTTGTATTTGTTTCATTTCAACCACTGTTGCCTGAACCTCATTCAAACATGAAAATGATTTTCATAGCCTTCTCCTAAAAGAAAAACAATTAAAGTATCTGTTTTAAATTGGAATAAAATTTGTTCCTATACTTGATTGCCTGTGCTTCTGTTTTTTGGTAACCTCCATTCTATCAAACCAATGTTGCATGAAATACTGAAGTTATCAGATGATATCAGATATCTGTTTTGCGGTGTGCCTTAAAGATACAAGAATAATATATACACACTATATATAGCTGCAGTAGAATGTCAGGTAAAACTTGCTGGATAGCCTGGACCTAATTTTACAAGGTAACAAAACAGTCGCAGTGATTAAAAGTGTTTGGACCAATGCATCTGAATTGCTTAGTTGGACACTTGGGAATGATAATTCAAAAACTGAATAACTTAACATGACGAACTGAGAGTCGTAACAGTAATTATATATACGCATTTTAGTTTTCTAAAGCTGCACCTCTGTTAGGTTGAAGCCACATATCTGATATTATACAGTGGAAACCCAATTGTAAAAACATTCAAATGAAAAATGACTATTTTTTTATTACCAATTTACTGGTACTTTATTCCTCTCACATCACATAAACTCGATCCATGGCGCTGTCGGCACGAAAATTTCATTTAAAAAATAGCTTAGGTCCTGTTTTGCGGTTGTATTTATGGTTATATCGCCTAGTCATCTTATTAGCATTAGAAATTATTTTTTTTTGTTTTAATCAAAGGGATTTATTTACACCGGAACTATTTGTGTATGTATCTCGCAACTTGTGCTCGTGAGATAAGCCGCACGGACCGGCCGGGGCGCAGATGTGCTGCGCTTACTCACACCTTCCACTAGGGGCGCATTAAACAGCAACACTTCCGCAAACTGTAATTTTATACATTTGACATCTAAAATGGGCCTTCGGTGCGCCACCTCGATCCCGCATCACATGGGGCGCTAGTTCCTAGATGTCTCTCCTACATTTTGTAGAGCAGCGGAAAAGAAATGGTTGTTCAGCAAAAATCTCGTATTTGCACATTGTAATATCCGAAGGTGGAAGAAGCAGGCGTCGTGAAAGGAGGGATTTTGTCGAGGGGGGGAAGCATAAAGCTTTGTAAAACTGCGCTGTATGTTTAGTTTGAGGCAGGAAAATATTTCGCGACAACGTCCAAAATTCAGCTGCCGCGTTATTTGTAACCCAACAGGCTAGATCGCTGGTGGTAGCTTGTACGGTGTAGAAACCAGATCGGATTCATTTTACAGCGGCGTTGTTTTATATTCGACTTATTACTTTAACTTTTTTGTCGCCCTACGTGCAAACCCGAATTTATTCGCTATCTCGGAACCGACGACTGGGGGGTTTATTTTTATTTTTTTAAAAAAACTGCTTGAAAGCAAAGCTCCTTGCAAAAAACGTTTGCACAAAGCCAGCCGAATTGCACGGTAACGCTGGTGGATCAAACAAACCGAGGGGTGGCGGAGGACATTTGCGCCGTGGAAGAAATAAGGGGCAGAAATACCAGCGATACTAAATTCAAAGTGAACAAAGGATCAAATGCAGCTTTAGTTTGTCGAGACTGATAAACCAGAACTGACCAGCAAACGGGGACGAAAATCTCGCATCGGGTTCCCAGATTTCGTTTCTTTTTTCGAGAGGATTAGCTGAACAAAGAAGAAATTCCCATTTTAAAAAGGCTCTCCGCTCGCCCTTTCGATTTTGCTGTTAAGTGCCGCACACTAAACAAGAAACTGACATGATGTTTCCACAATCCAGGCACTCGGTAAGTGCACTGATGTGCCTCTTTATTTCTCCGGCGTGTATTAGTGTGATTTACGGGCTGAACCGCCGGGCAGCCGCGGCCCCCGGAGCCGCCGCGTTATACATGCATTTGTTTACATCTTCCAGCGCTGCTGATGGTTACGATGGTCAAACAGGGTCCATTTTAAAATAACAGCTGCCCCCATCCCTCCCTCCGTCGACAGCCTTTATTTCAAGCTATTTTGCCCATTTTTTTTTTTTTATTTTTTTTTTAAAGCAAACTATAATGCGTGTAGGTAGATTTCCTTCTAACAAGTGTGTTCTTGTTGTCATGGACATTTTAAAACGCGATGGAGGGTTCCTGTAGTTTTTATTTACGCCCTTGGATTCTCAAACTTTATATCCTCAGTTAAGTAATGTAGTGCTGGTGTTACAGGTCAAAAAATAAATGTCAGATAGTCTGGCCGTGTCTGTCACTCCGTATTTTCGTTTTTAGACAATGGTCAGGGGTGGTAACTGCATTTATATCTAAATTTATTCCACTGTAGATATTTTATACTAGCAGCAAATTAATATGTCATGTGAAATGAAGCGTTTTTCCACATCACTAAAATGTCTTGCTTGATTCTTTTGCCAAGTTAAATATTTGTGTATTATAGCCTATAGCACTACCGTCTGGTACCGCCTTTGTCTTATGGCATTTTTAATAATTCGTTAAACAGCCGGCTTTAAAAACCGTAAGTTTTATAAATGTAGTCTCCCAGTCGGACCTACGTGCCGTTTGCTTAGGATCCTTGCATAGCTTTTTTTTCCTTCCAATATTAACTGAATTTGCCTTTGGCCTGGAATATAATTTCATCACCGAATTAACCAAGGAAGTTTCTGTGGTCTGAATAATCCACAGTTGCTGGGTCTTGCCAATTTAGAAATTGAATGGCTGGAACAATATTTGGTCTTTGATTACATAGGAGTCTACAGTTTATGTCCTGGAACTGAAGCCTATTTGTTGACATTTTCAACGTTGCCACCGTAAATATTCATCCTGGGAGGTATTTACAGTATTGTTTTTCGTGACTGCATTAGTAGTTAGACCTAGAATTACAATCTACAATACATTCATGGGAAAAGCGCTATGCGATTTATTAATAATATCTGTTAATTTACTCTAAGAGCCACAAAGAGAAAGGAATTATCTTTAGGGAAATTTATTTTGAACTTTTTTTTGTCCAGCCGGCCTCCTCTCTGACCAGAATGACCAGCTAGAAGATCAATGGATGTATATCCATGTTTGGGCTTCTTATTGAAAATCAATCCCAAAAATATGTTTTGAAACTGTACTATAATACTAATTATCCTGATCCCAGTTTCTGGAAGGCTGTTGATAGCACACAGCTAGTTTACAAATGAATCACGTCGCCTCAATGTGGGTTAGACTCAAGAAAATATCAGATTATTGCATGCAGTAAATCACCAAGTGAACGGAACACCTGAGACTGTTACATATACATTATTATACAGAGAAATATAGCGGATAATATGGAGATTAGCTATTCATAATATAAAAGAAGCATCTGTCAGGCTCGTGGCTTTATTAATTCATACATCATCCTTTCCCCGGTTGTTGTATATTTAACAGTTACATTTTAAGAAAAGTCATGTCCTCAAATCACGCTTCGAGATGAAATGATGATTGGTAATGTTTGTCAGAATAGATTTTCAGGGTATTGCTGATTGAATTTAATGTATAAGCAGTGCCAAGATGCCATGAAATATTCATTTGTGGTAAGTATTGTAGCATAGTTAGTAAGTGTGCAGTTTGAGCAGTAACCGGATTTGTTGGCTGCTTTATCAGCTTCCATTGTGCTGGAACAGTCTGTTGTACCTTTGCGAGAAATAAAGAAAATAGTGTGACCTTTCTGTAAAACTCTGTGCCTCTCCAGTCACAAGAGCGTAGGACATACAAAAATCAACATATTTTACTTTCCATTTTGCACTCCCGATTTCCTGAGGGCAGAAACACTGCCCATATGCAGTCATCCAGCCAAGAAGGGCTTGTTTTTCGCATAATAAAAGCCGACCGGAGCATGTGACCATGTGACCTCTGATTCTCAGAGACGCGTTTTAACCAGGTACTTTTGTGTGCCGTGTCAGTTAAATATTTTATTAAGTAATGAGGTTAAATGGCTGCTCTTCTCAAAAGACGCTGGTTCTTTTTCTCCTTGGCATACAGAAAAGACCTGGATGGGAGCTATTAGAGAATCTTTATAAGTCAACGGTTTATATAAATTTCTTTATGTAAGAGCTAAGGATGTTAATATTACAGTGGCCTTAATTTGACTTATTATATATTCTGTTTAAAATGAATTGCAGAATAGTTGGCTTTTTTTGTCCAAAACTCTGTTGAGCGGGTGCTTAAAATTGTTTTCAGTCGTGATGTGCTAACTTTTTAATTTTTTGGCTATTTGTCCTATTTTTTATTGGGCTGTGCTTTTGCACCGAACAGTAGCTATATAATTCTAATAATGTTTCATTGTCTTGCCCTTATAATTCTGAAACGTCGACGTGTTTTACGGCTGTAACAGCTTCCTGTAAAGGTGTGTCTCTCTCTCGGCACCTGTAATTATACCTGTTCTGTATGTACTCGTAAACGCTGTTTTCAGGCTGCGGCCACTCGGTCCATCATCTGCTCCCTTCTCTGCAGGGATGTCTAGGAGCACATTCTCATGAACCCTGTTCTTTGCCGAAGAACCCCGTATTTTGGGGCTTTTGTACGGCCGTTACGTAATGTGCTCCGTGCTGTCCCTGATTGAGAACCAGAGGCCGCCGTCTCGTTATGTGATTTTGACGGACTATGAATCGTAGCGTGTTTCGTACGGCTGGTATGTGTGTTGCACATGCGTCCCTGCATGTTCCATCGTGTTATCCTCTTCTGAGTTGCGGGGGAGGAGGGTTGGAGACCATGCTAGGCTAGAGTACGCCCTGAACAGAATGGCAATCCATTACAGGGCACGCACAAATGCACGCATTCATACACTACAGGTAATTTAGAGATGCCTGACTGACATTCTCCCAGCACACAAAATGAAAATGGGACTCAAGCACTTAAACTTGGAGCCTTTGCCTTGTGTTGCTGTGCCGCCCATACAAAAAATACGTAGCTATGAATATCTGAGTAATTAGCGCGATTAGTCTTTGTTACCGTTGTATTGCAATTTGTCCTATAGGACTTTCGAATTTAGCTGTTCTCTTTTCTCTAGACTAAACTTTGGGTCATTTGCAGGTTCAGGATTCTACCCAGACTCGAATCCTAGTTACGGTTGATGCCTCCTTGCGATGCATCTCAAACTCGCTACCCGCTGCAGTGACAGGAGACGTTATCACGTTTGTTATGTCGCCGTTCCGTTTACGTTTGGCGTCTCGTCATGTCGCGTTCAGAGGGGGTGCTTCACGTTCAACCCTCGTCCCGCCTTATCCGGCAGCCCTGGGGGGGGGGGGGGGAGCGTGACTGTTACATGGAAACGTCTCCAGCTGCGGAGAAGAGGGCCCTGTTCATCCAGGCCTGATCTATGCACCCCCCAGTCGCAGATAAGGCACCCCGGGGTAGCGAGTCGTTTGAGGCCTGCAGGTGCGGCGAAGCTGCTGTGACCTTGTGAGGGTGGCATTTCCGTGCATCTGGCGGAGTGACACGCAGCGTCACCCCTGTAAATGCGGCAGTATGTGTACTTTGCGGTGACGGCGTGACTTGGTGTGTGCTGGTTGATTTATCAAGTGTCTAATCTGGGGCAGCGAGGAGTATTTCTCTGAATGCAGATTTCATCTGAAATACTGTAATAAAACATTGTGGTAAAATATTCAGCAGTAGAAACTGATAAATGAAGTTTCTCTGAGATAAAGATTAAGAACTCCTGGCATCCTTTCTAGAGTGTCCCCCTGCATGGTGCCCTGTGCTTGCTGGGATTGGCTGGGTTTGCTGAATCAGTGGTTAGGAGTGGATATAAGGATGATTAAGGGCTCATATAATGTTCCCTGATATTTAAAATGCTCATTCCGCAGACCCAGGCTTCGGATTGTATTCTGAGCCTTTTGACCGTGCTCCTGGCCCTGAGGAATTTGGGGGCGGGGTGTAAAGAGGTGAGGTGCTGTCAGAGGGCTCGGGGTGGGGGGGGGGACTCCATGATTGGCCGTCTTACCGGGAAAGCCCCCATTAGCCGGGGCCGTCTGCTTGGGACCTGCGAGGTGGGAGGCTGTGTGATCGCTCCCTGGAGGCCTCCAGCACTGTACCAGTAAGCGGGCGGAGAGACGGCCCATTTCTGCTGGTCACCCGCTGCGATTGATTTGCTCTGTTTTGCCGCTCGGCGTCCCGTCTCGGGGTGCGGATGTGGGAGGCTGGTAATTGGACGAGGGATCTGGCCGCTCCTGCATCTACGCGTGGGAAGGCTCCCATCCTGATTCGCAAGGCGGCGGCTACAGCTCGTCCGCCCCGCGTTAGCATGTCCGCGACGTTCTGATTTTACGTGATGCGGCTCAGATCCCGGAATACCAGATGTCTCCACATCCGCCCTGCGGTACAAAGTCCACGGGCATCCCGTGCAGCGATGATGGTGGGATTCAGTGAGCGTTTATTTTACGGAAAGGTTTGGGACGCGTTTCCAGCGCATTTAAATGCGTGTTGTTTCAGTGATGAAGAGCATTCGGATCTTTATGGGCTTTATAGAAGTGCTAAATGAAGTAGAATGGCTGCACCCACTTGGCCCTCTCACCTGCTCGTTGCCTCCGTCGATACCGTTTCACAGATGGTCGGCTCACCTCGCCCGCAGTGGCCTGTGAGACCGTGGATGTTAACAGCTGTCCGACGTGTCAGTCACTCCGGCGTATCTGGCTGTGAAAAAGGGGTTTCTCACTAGCCAAGCCTGGTTTCCTTCCAGTGATTCACCATGGGGTGCAGAAGCCAGCAAGTTAGGGTTCATTTATACATCTGCATAAAGTCTATGTCGTAGGTAGAGGTATATCAGCCTAGTGCGTGCTGAATGTGCAGTATGGTTTCTACGTGTTCTTCATCAAATAAAGTTGAATATATTAATTTTTCAGCATCTTTTTGGTGTCAGCTGCCTGTATTGGGTTCTGGGGATTCAGGCTTTGGGTTGGGCAAAACCCTCAGCTGGATTTTGGTCTGTGAAGTAAAAAGAAAATTAAAAATCAAGTTAATAATGAGTCAAATGGGAGCTATTTGACAAGTTTTCCCCACTGACTAATGAATTTAGTCTTTATTGTTCTTAGGCTGCGCTGGAGAGTTACCACGTCGTGCGCGACATGCGTGGAACAGAAATATGAGTAATGCTGCAGACTGCCGTCACGGTCTGGTCGCAGTCTGGACCTGTGTGTTTTCTGGCTTGTGCTGCCTCATATATGCAGCTCTGTTGTCGCAGGGCCACCATCTTGCTTTCACGCACACGGATTGTCATTACTCGTCGGTGCCAACGTGAGGCGCCGTAAGCATCTCCCTGCATTCGGGACCCAGTTCTGCCATGTGGCCTAATCCAATTGAGTGCCCTTATGCTACTTGTTTGGTCTAATGACTCGCAGCACACAGGATTAAAAGCGGGGATTACTGATTTAGCGCAGGGATTTCACAGAGCGCTTAGTCGACCCCGTAAGCGTCCCTCACTCTGGCTCCTCCCTTCCCCCCTCAGAGCTCGCCCCCCCCCCACACCACCACCAAAACCATTGATTGACAGTTACCAAGCTGTTGTTCTGAACCCGACAAAGGAACAGTGCTGAAAACGTGCACTTGCGGGAGGGAGATTTTCTACTGAGAGCCATTCACCTCGCTGTGTGCTGAAGCCTTGGAAGATACCCATGTATCGTAGATCTGTAAGTAGGAAGTTAGTATTTTCAAGCGCACATATAAGCGTTAGCCCTGCCCACTCTGTTCACCCACTTTAATGTCTCTGGGACTGTGTCACGTCTTTGTGAGATGATGTGGGTCTTTGTCAGGCTTGTGTTTTAGACCTCGGTCTGACCGGAGCGATTGCACGTTCTGTTGTCATGGAGACGTCTATGTAAACAGCCCCTGACTGCCATCGACAGTGCGGGAATGGAATAAACTGCCACCGTGATGCGTTCCGCCCTCTTCCCCACCCACCCGCCGCTGGCGGGGATCCTCCGCAGACAGGACTCCGCTGTGCTTTTCCACCGGTGGTCCAGGTCCGACGCAGACGACACTGTGGGGTGGCATTCATGAGCAAGTAGCTTGGTCTTTGCTGGCGTGTCTGAAATGGCTGGTTTTTGCCTTTCAAAGAGTGCCGGGGACACACACGCACACACACACACACACGCACACACACTCTACGCTTGTCCCTCTTTATTATGGACTTCCTCCCATGTCTGTTGTGCTGCAGTGAAGGTCATGCCAGGGCGTGGGGGGTGGCGAGGGTTTTAAAGAGTGGAGGTATGATTAAGCCCACTTGAATTAACAGGACAGCCTCCAGCACTTCTACAAAAGGCCCCGGCTGGGGAAAGGTTAATCTCCCCTACTCCCCTCACCGCCCCCCACCCACACCCCTCACTAAACAAACTCCCCTCCCCCCTCCGCTGTCTCGTTTTCCCTCAGGCACACACACATAGGTTTGTAATACTGTCTTTGTGGGGACTCTCCATTCATTTCTATGGGGGAAACTCTAATCCCAACATGACGACCTTAACCCCTACCCAGCCCTAACCTTAACCATAAGTAACCAAACTAAATACGAGACTTCAGGCGTTTTTTAGTTTTTTGATTGCTTTCGCAGGTCTTTGTGGGGTCCCCACAATGTCAAAAATAATGGCTTTATCACATTTGGTCCCCACAATGTAATATAAACCTAATCCGCGCACTCACTCACACGCACGCATGTTTAGTGTTTTGATTGCAGGCAAACAACATTTTTATAAAATTGAATTTCCCCTTGTGGGAACCAAAAAATGGTCCCCACAACATCAAATGACAGGTTTTTATGACATTGTGGGGACATTTGGTCCCCACAATAAATATATATGAGCAAACGCGCATGCATAAACATCCAGCGGTATGAAAGGGTGATGCAGTGATTCTTTATTTGCCATTTGAACGAGTATGAGTACAGGTACATTGTAGTATTATTATTATTAATAACTTTTTATCGATCCCGTAGGGAAATTAATTTCACGCCTCCCCCAACTTGCTCTCGATTAGAGCAAACGGGATGGAAGCTGGAAAAGATTCTGTCCGTCCATCCATCCATCCATCCATCCATCAATCTATCGTTTTATCTCCTAACTTTTTATCCTGGTCATGGTAGCGGTGGGCAGTATTATTATTATTATTATTATTTATTAATAACAGTAGTGGTAAATCTCTCTTCCTGCTTACAAGATCCATGTCTGACCATCCTACATCTGCACACACACACTGGTTAAATAAAGTTCCGTATCTGGGTCAGTCTTTTGGGTTTCCTTTATTTTATCTTTTAAGGCCCACCGCCACACTTTACGATAACGCACACACGCACGCGCGCACACTCACACACTCGTCCCTGGCCCCTAGGGCCTCATCCGCTTTTTGTTCCAGGGGAACAAATTGAATCAGCATCTTGACAGGAAGCCCAGCAGATGTCTGGGTCGTTAAGGCCAGTGCCGCTCATTAGCATCACAATCGGGCCGCTCTGTAAACTCCGCGCCTCGGGGGGGCAGCAGGGGGCGGCGGCGGGCAGCACCGCTGAGGTCACAGGTGATATTGATTTTTGTAGCGGGTGCACTAATTGATTTCGGACGGCGTGAGGATTTCTGAGTCTTTGTCTCCCCACCCGCCCCCAACCCTATTGGATTTGCACTCGCGCTTTCAAAGCTGGGGGGGGACCTTGAGAAAGGGCTCCGGCGGGATTGAAAGGAAGAAGAGCAAGATAGAGCGGCCCCATTGACGGGAATAAAGAGCGTTCACATGGGGGGGCTTGTGCTGAGCGTGACCTCCCCCTCCTCCTCCCTCCCCTGGATCAATACAGCTGTGAAAACAGGGAACCTGCAGCTTTTTCTGCGCTGGGGCCTTGAAAAGACGTTTTATTTTCTCCTTTCCCGTCAGATCACGGCGGCCCTTTTCAAGGGGCCACACGCATGGCCCATCGCCAACGGGCCCCGCGCGCGCGGCCCTCCAGAAGCTTCTCTGCAGAATTAGTGGCGAACGTGGAGCATAAGCAGTTCAGCCCTGGCAGTGGGATAAAAATACACGCGTTCTAATTTGGCAGGAGTGACAGGCCCAGATTTCTATTTTTGCTGTGCCTCTTTACCTGCTGTGTGTGTGTGTGTGTGTGTGTGTGTGTGCGCACATAGGCCTGCATCAGTATTCAGGAGTGTGTGGAGCTGGTGTTACACCTGCTGAGCAGTGCACTGGGCCGTGGTGAAGCGGCGAGGCCGGGCATGTGCACAGTCCAAGGCTGCTGGTGAGTGATTGACGGCTCCGGCTCTTGCGTAGGACTCGCACTACAGAGCCAATCTTAAGGGCCGTCAGCTGTGTGACATACGCCTATAGCTGCAGTACATTAAAATGCCAGCAGGTGGCGTGGTGGTTGAAGTACTTTTTTTTTTTTTTTTGACGCACTTGGACCGGACGTTCTGCCCAAGGCCCTTGGCTCACTCAGCGTTTATTCCCGGCCAGATCCTCAGGGTGTGGTCAGGACGCCCTTCATCGCGATTGGTCATGTGGAATAATCCCCTTCAGGGCACCTCGGCAGTGTCCAAGCAGACCTTTAGCGGGCTGCCAAGAGTCTGGACGTAACTCTGAAGGCCTGCCCTCAGGAACTCTAAATAACTCTAAATGGGAATCCAGTTTCGGCCCTCGACAGGGCTGTCTGGGTTGTGGACCAGGAGGCTGGTCCGTGGTTGACGGATGTTTTCCAGCACATCGAAGGTTCAAGCCTCTTCCTTTAAGACGCACCTTCCCGCAGTGGCGTGTTGTCAGCTCTGTGCCAAGGGCCCCCGCGATATTTCACAGCCGTCGACCGCTTCCTTCTCCTGCATCTCCCCGGGCTCCGCCAGCGCTCTCTTGAGCCCTGTCAGCTGGGCTTCTTGGAGCCGTTTTACCAGAAAGGGGGAAATGGTTTACATTTGCACAGGTCGGTTATAAAAAGCAAATCACTCAAATGGGTGCAGGCTGCTTCTGTGATAACCTATTCCGAACACCGGAAGAAAAGGTAATTGCGACAATGAAAAAAAGCTACTCTTTAAAACTTATTTTTAAATATATATATTTTTTTAATTGTTAGATTTCTCTCGCGTCTGCTTTGAGTGCAGAGAAATCCTACACAGGGTCATTTGCACACTGAGCACATATTTGAATGCGCATGTTGCATATACATATATGCTAATTAACAGGCAAAGGCGGCCAATAGTGAGACGGATGCTCACAGTTCATAGGTTGGCTGAGCAGAGGCAGGTCACATGTCACATTTAGATGTATTTTAATTCCTGAATGCCTCTGACAGGGCATTCATTCCGTGTAGAACTGCCCTTTAAAAGTCTATAACTGGCCCCGCACAAAGAGATTGGACCTTTAAAGCCAGCGCTTCTGAATGAGCACCTTGGTCCCTGGGACAAAAGGGCAAAGTGGGGGGGAAAATGAATTCAAGAATCCACCAGTAGCTGCTAAGGCTGAAGTTTCTGGCTTTAAAAGCTTTTTTTTTTTTTTTTTTTTTTTTTTTTTAATTTTTTTCAAGGAAAAAAAAAAAATCATGCTGCCATTTAGATTTTATGGCCTGTGTTGAAATTCCAGGTGGAGGCTTTTGCTATTGTGTCCTGAAGAAAAGGCTCTCAGCTTCAGTCTCCCCCGTGGAAACGCTGCACTGTCAGAGAATATGCTACGAGGAACGCGTGTAGCTCGAGCCTGGATAAAGCCGTCTGCTGTGCCAATCAGTGAGGAAATGACCTGCTGGGACATTCAGCTGGCAGGACAGGCGCCATGCTTCACCTGCGCTCAGAGTCTGCATTCTAATGTGCCTGAAATCGCCATCATTCCTCCAGTCCCCAGAGGGCCTCCGGTCCTGCCGGCCCTTACGGCACTTAACCCGAATTGCTCCCACAAAATATTCCTCCGCATAAATGGCTGAAAATGTAGGTCGCCGGGATAAAAGCGGCAGCTCCAGCGACGGAATGTAAATGGTAATGGAAAGGATCGCCGGCCAGATGCAGATAAAGGTGGTGGCGCTCCGCAGCGGCAGACTCGGGTTCTCAGAGCGGACGCGTGTGCCGGAATAGACTCCCCATTCTCTCAACTGGGGCTGGAGGCAAATGCGAAGCTCATCTTCAGAGTGCGGCCAGTTTCCGATAGCGGGTGGTTAGTTGGACTGAACAGGAAGTGGTCTACAAGAGAAAAGCAGTCTCTTGAATTCAAGTAACTGTCTGATATTCTTCTTTTGAGATGAATAATAATACAGTGTCATAGTTCCTGTTTTACGAATGTAGTAATATTTAAGTGATCTCGACTTTTAATCTGTGAACCAGGTTAACCCATAAGTAGTGATATAAATCTATACTGAACTGTTGTGTCTCTTGTTTACCTCTAGGTAGCCCTTTGTACTCTTAATACCTGGTCTCCCATCAGACTGTGATGTAAATTATGACATCATACCTTCATTATGACATCATAGGACCCAGTCTGGTTCATATACAGTGGCTTGAGGTGATATAGATATAATAAAATCTGGGGCACATTGAAATGGGCAACACTGAAGAAAGCACCCAAACGAACTGAAGAATTAGGACCCATCTGCACTAATACGTTTTCGTTTAGTGTAATGCAAAAATTTTCTTCAGATTTCAGCTAAATCGTGTTTTATGTCTATCGTATGCCGTTTACAGCTATTGTGAAGCTCAAAACGAGACTATACCTGAGCTAAGTTTAAGTGCAGCTCTAGCTCATGATAAATGCATCCAGCCATCGAACATTAGAGTGCACTGGAACTGAGGGGAAGGGAGTGAGACGTGGAGTGACTGCATTTCTGGATCCCTGTGTTGTTGCTGTGATGGTTCCTTTTATGTACAGCTTTGTGTTTGTGATGCTACAGTACTTTGATATTTCGCTTTTGCTGAATAAAATACATGCATTTCCTTTAAACGCATGGTTTTGTGTGAGATTAATCAAGTCAAGCGTTTATAAAAACTAGAGCAATGTGAACGCAGAAGTTTTTTCCAATGCTAATAATAACGGCAGTGCGAACGCAGATTCTTTTTTTGAGAACTCTTGCAAAAAAATTTAACGTATCGGTGCAGATGTAGCCTAAGAGTGTTTGTCTCCAGCTTCTAGAAGAAAATTTCCAGTTTCTGTCTTGACTGACGCTTGTTGAACGATACCATGGTGTTAGCTATCTGAAGTAATGGTTTATGTTATATCTGTACCCTTATAATGCTAAAAACCCCAAATATGAGTGCATTTCTTTGATTTCTATTGGCGAGCGTTACTGCGAAATGCTAATCTGCAACGTGCTTCTCTCGGCACATTAGCGTACAATTGCCATCTGTTCTCTGCACCCATAAGTGTGACTCTAAGGGGGTTATGAAGTTCATTATGAATCACCTCAGTGCAGCTAAACAGAAGTTCCCGGGCCTTTTATCCGTGGCTAATTTATGCTGGTCATCCTTGGTCTGCATTAGCAGAGGCGGCAAGAGTTTTGACGGTCCGTCCAAAAATGCACGTGCATTAAGGAGCATCAGAGTGGGGAAGGGTTGAAAGTGGCCCAGGGGACGGGCTGTGTGTGTCCTAAGTGGAAATATGAATGCTGGTTATGTCATTCAGAAATATTAAAATCTACAGACAGGCTGGTTCAGTTTGATCCAGCAGTTACGTGATCAAAGCGCAGTTCTCCTGTGGTACTAATGAATCTTTGTGTGTTGGGGCATTTCTCAAGCCCTTCTGTGACTCATTGCTGAGTGAGTTTGGGCAAAAGTTTTGTTGCCCTTTTATACATTTTAGCACGTATTCAAGCGACCATTTGATTTTACTGCAAAATATTGTTTTCTGATATTGAATCTTACGATGAAACTAGCGTCAGACGTTTGGTGCCTGCAGGTGTTACAGGTGAAAACTGCAGAACCATTAATGTCACCTGTGTCACTATAGTAATGTTTTATGACTCTGTTTCCGAACACTTAGTCTTGGGGGACCTTCAGACGGTCCACAATGTCTGGCAGGGAGCTGGGAGAGAGCAAAAACGTGGGGCGTCTGGTGGTGCCCGAGGGCCGGGTTAGGAAACGCTGGTTAATGTAGACAGACAGTGTGTGCTGTGGACCCAGTGTTTTATTCATTTTGGTGTCAGTGTGTTTAATTCGGTCACTTTGTGTCACACAGGCTTCATCCCAATCATCACAACAGCTGAAATTCACGACATCCGACTCCTGCGACCGAATCAAGGATGAGTTCCAGTTCCTCCAAGCGCAGTACCACAGGTAGGATGCGGACTGGCCCAGCGAGATCCGCGTGTGAGGCGGCGGGGGGGGGGCTGTGAGCGCAGGTCCGGTGCGATGGCAGGGCAGGGGAAACTTCCCGTAGCCGGTTTCTCCTGCGGCGACCGAGATGGCTGTGCATCTGCTCTCATTAAGCTTTCAGTGGGACAGTAACGCGGAGCTGGCAGCCTGACCTCCTGACTCCCTATCCCTCATCAAACGGCCCCTTCAGAAGTGCACCTTTCAAACCCCCTTACGGTGCTTTCTTTCCCTCAAAGTCTGCTGGTGTCATTGAGGTCAGAAATTTGTAAGAGCGACTTTAATTTCGGCGGCGTGTGTGTCATGGCCGCCCCTTGCCTCAGATCCTACCTGACACTCTCCGGAACGGCAGTCGGCTGAGGCTGATCTCCATCGACTCTCTTCCTCGCACATGGGCTTCTGTAGCCGTGGGCGAAATCCTTTTGACAGGGTTCCGAGTCTGTAAAGATGGGGTCCAATTAGAGGAGGAGTTTTGCGGTGCCGTGTTCCCACGTGGCGGCCCCTGGCCGGCACTCGCTCAGAATTAATAAAAGCGTCACGGATCGACGTGACAGTGACAGCCGGCTCGTCATCCGGGAGGGAGGTCGTTGGTCCGGAGAGTCCCGCCCACACCCGGGCCTCCACCAATCACAATGCAGCTGAGCCCGGCGATGGCCATTTAGGGGTTTGCAGCCGAACAAATGCAGCAGCAGGGGTAGGGGTGGTCGTCATGGCAACTCCGAGCTTGTTGTCAGAGTTTTATTGGTGGGAGAGAGATCAGACAAGGAGTAGCCTGTATGAAAGGTGAATGGCAAGATTTTCCAATGTTTAAAAAAAAAAAAAACACATGAATATATGTGTGTGCGCACACGTGTTCTCTCTGCTCGGCTCACACACGCACAGATTAAGCAGTTGCCTTGCCTATGAGACCATGAGAGCCGGACCGGGAGTGTGTTTTTGGTTGCGAACCTGTGTCCTTGGCGATTGCAGTGGGGTTATTTACTGTTTTTTGGGGGGGGGGGGGTGTGCCCCCCACGTCTGCCCCCCCACGTCTGCCCCCCCACGCTCCCTCTCACAGCTCAGCCTTCCTTTGTGTTCCAGCCTCAAGCTGGAGTGTGACAAGCTGGCCAGTGAGAAGTCTGAAATGCAGCGCCACTACATCATGGTGAGACCCGTCGCCGCCACCCCCGCCGCCGCTCTCATCCCCCCATCCTTCACCTCCCCATCTCCACTTGTTTTTCTTCCGTCTTTGTCTTCCACCCAGTCCTCTCACACTCCCTCCCTTTCTCGCGGCTGAAGCTCGATAACCGTCTTGTTTTTTTTTTTTTTTCCCCAAGATTTCATTTCACTTCACGCGGCGCATAATTGTTTCCCAGATTTAATTTTGTCTGTTAATTTTTTATTTTTTTCTGGCTGCTGGGAGGTTTTAGACCCCCCCTCCCCCCATGGTTTGTGTCCTCAATCTGGGGGATGGGGGCACAGCCCAGCTGGCAGCAGCCTAGTGTAGGCTGCCAGTAAGTGGGGGTTGGAATTCCTGGGGGGGGGGGGGGGCACGCTGTGGTGGCCCCCACACTGATGCCCCGCCATGAGCTGGCGTGCCCCGCGGGGCCCTCTTAAGGCCAGGCTTGAGCTCTTACTCTGCGTTACATCATTTCCATGCCTGGCGTAGCGTCCCTCCGCGCCGGAGTCTGACTTCACACCTTCCGCATTTCCTGTCCCAACAGCCGGGCTATTTTTAACGCTCAGGAAGCACAGTCTGAAGGAGCAGGCCCGGCTCTTTAAACACTACGCCCCCTGCTGCTCGCCTGTCTGGCCACTCGGTAGTCCAGCTGCGAGGGGGGGGGGGGCGGCTGTCAGTACCACCCCTGTGTCTGTGGGATTGCAGATGGTTTTCCATCTTTGGCGACTATAGGGGGTGACTTGGTCTGTCTCTTTTGGCAGTTATTCCTGGACACAGACTAACTAGAATTAGCCGAATTAAGTACCGAAATGGCTGTGAGGCCCTCCCTAGGATTTGAATCCAAAAATTTCGGAGCCTTGGATGAGAGCCTGGGTACCTGGTTGTTAAGCAGCTCTCCTGTCATCGGAGGCACCCCCCCGGTCGCAGTTCTGTCAGTGCCGCAG
>JAABNX020000049.1:12298868-12310651 GCA_015163995.2 Mormyrus lacerda
CAAACCCCTCCCCCATCTCCTAACGACACCCCATCCCAACTGCCGCCAGTTGCATCATTAATGATGGCGGTGTGAAACATAGCGACCCTTTTCAGCTTTGTAAAGGTCATTTTTAATCTCTTTATTTTGTGTTGTATGTAAATCTTTAAAGTGTGTACTTGGCAGAAATGTATGTTGTGTTATTGAAATCCAATATAGCTTCATTAAAGAAAAACCGCTAAAACAAACGTTAACAAAAAGTCATTTACGATAAATGGACAGTAATGTTCAGCAGTAAGGAAGTATTTATGGTGCCTTACAAATAAAAACTCAACAGAGGTCATGCTGGAGTGTTGTCTTTTTTAAAAAACAAAAATTCTTTTCGAAATTTTCAGTCGTTGCTGCAAGCTGGTCCTGGCCTTGGGTGATAAGGGTGTCAGGAACAGACTGATTAGAAAACGCTCAGGTGTGTTTCCTGAGTGTTTGAGGGAGACCTGCAGGAAGGTGGTCAGGTTTTAAACACCGGCATGGACAGGAGTTCTGCGTCCTTGCCTTCCATGCTTAATGCTAATAAATATGGCTCATAAATCTTCGGTACAATGTGACCTGACAAGGGGAACTTCACAAGCGAGAAGTCTCAGAGAGGATGAAGACTGACTGTAGGTAATTTTGCGCACTGCCTGACGCTTCCCGTACATTGTGCTCTCTGAAGTTATCACTTTAGGTCAATGCCTGGCGTTAGCTGTAATCTTTTACGTTACACCTCTGATTTGTGGTTTTATCAGCATGCATGCAGGGGTGGGTTTGCCATTTCTAGGGCCCCACTCAAAATATCATTGGTCCCTCCACCAAATGTTTCAAAAATGAAAGAAATTGCGAATGAGTAGATTGTAGCTAGCTGGTTAGCAGAACAGGCTGCTTCAGCATCTCTTAAATATGGGACCAATTTATTTAATATTTAGTGTAGTGACTGTTTATGGCCAACAGGGGGCACGCGTGGGTGAAGTGGTAAACCATCATGTCCATATGTGGGTAGGGTCAGTACTACGAAGAATTTTAACTTTTATTGTTTTGCCATAAAATAGCTACAGGGTCTTTGTAGGGAACATTTAAATGTATTGGAAATTTGAAAAATTTCTTTAATTCCAGCAAAGATTTCTTAAGTGTTCAATGTGAAATTCGTATTCCAAAACAAAGTAGTATCGGTTCAACAATTCACGTAAGAGGAACTAACTGTACCTCAGCCTTTGTACACTTGAGGGAGATGTTGTTCCAGAAAACTCATTCCGCTTTCAGTGTTTCTCTATGCAGTTCTCTTGTTGGAAGACTTTATAAGTCTGTGTACTGTTAGCTGAAAGTGAACTGTTTTTTTCCTGAACATTTTTAAATCTACTTGCAAACGTATTATATGTACAATACAATCAAACGTTTTTCGGTAAATTTATAGCGTTTATACAAGTATAAAGCTTCACCTCAACTCTTTGACCCTTCCCCCCTTTGTGTGCGCCCTACTTGTAATACGTATTTGTAAACCTATTTGTAATAATCAATAGGCTACTGGCCACAATCTTGCAGAATTGATTGAATAAGAGATATAATCACATTTTACATGGTGAAAGATTTCTGAATAGGTGACCAATTCTAACGCCGGTCGTCAACTCCTCGTTAGTATAGTGGTGAGTATCCCCGCCTGTCACGCGGGAGACCGGGGTTCGATTCCCCGACGGGGAGGACTATTTCTATTATTATTTTAAAATAATAAAGGAAAATGCAAAAATTGGAACAAACCATTGTAGCTGTTGTCAAACATGTACAAATGGTAAATAAAGCATTATAATCACATTCCTCCATGGCTAGGGCTTTGAACCCTCTTCAGCACTGCATCCGGAGTTTGCATGCTTCCATGTCACACTAGTTTCTTCTGAGCTCTCCAGTTTCCTCTCACACTCTGAAGGTATGCAGTTAATTGGCATCTCTAAATTGACAGTACAGTGAGTCCAGGGTGTCACCTAACACACTGCCTGGAATAGTCACCAGCATCCTCTGCAACTCTGTCAAAGACCAGCAGGGGGGAGAAACTTCATCAGTGACGATGCTGGCGTTTGAGCTCATGTTGTATGACAGTCTGATATCCTAGGAGCCAAGAATTTTCCAGAGACAGAGACATATTCTGTCCCAATGGCATTTCCCTTCTCTCACTCCTTTCATTTTTTAAATTCTCATTCATTTAATCTACCCATTCTTTCATCTGTCCATCCTACATCCATCTCTCTGTCTCTATCTTCTCTCCCTCCCATTCCTTCTTGCTTGCCTTCTCTCCTTGTGTGTAAAAGTCGCCATCGCTCTGTTGACTCAATAACTGCAGAATTCCAAGCTTCCTCTGGCATTGACTGCAGCACAAAAGCTGTGCACTGGAAGCTTCATGGAATGAGCTTCCATGGCTGAGCAGCTGCACGCCAGCCTCACATCACCAAGCGCAATGCCTAGTGTCAGATGCATTGGTGTAAAGCACACCGCCACTGGGCTCTGGAGCAGTGGAAATGTGTTCTGTGGAGTGACGAATCACGCTTCTCTGGCTGGCAGTCTGATGGATGAGTCTGAGTTTGCCGGATGTCAGGAGAACATTACCTGCCTGTAATGAAAATGCCAACTGTAAAGTTTGGTGGAGGAGGGATAATGGTATGAGATTATTTTTCACAGACTGGGCCCCTTAGTTCCAGTGAAGGAAGCACTTATTGGACAATTCTATGGTTACAACTTTGTGGGAACAGTTTGGGGAAGGCCCTTTTCTGCCCCAGCATGACTGTACCCCAGTGACCAAAGCAAGGTCCATGAAGACATGGATGGGTGAGTTTGGTGTGGAAGAACTTGACTGGCCCATACAGAGCCATGATCTCAACCCCATCAAACACCTTTGGGGATGAACTAATATGGAGATTGTGAGCCCGGCCTTTATGTTCAACATCATTGCCTGACCTCACAAATACACCTCTGGTCGAATGTGCAAAAATTCCCACAGACGCACTCCAAAAACCTCATGGAAAGCCATCTCAGAAGATGGGCAGCTCCACTTTGATCCCTATGGATTTAGGATGTGATGTCATAAAAGTTCCTGTGGGTGACCAGCTGTTCCACTATACTGTATCAGTACTGATATTAAAAATTTTCTTTTTAAACAGTTTTACATCAAACTAACTTTCACATGTTCTCTTTCATTTTGCTTTCTGCCAGTTGGATATGTGGTTGCCTGGTGACTAACCCCCCCCCCCATATAATTGCTATGGTGTTGGCAGTGTGAGGCAACATTCACCAGGTGCCCTTGAGGGTGGGCTGAGTTGGGGGGCAGGCCTTGGCACAAGGGCTGTTGGGCATTAATGTGTCCCTGGCCCCTTTCCACTTCACTTTATTGCATCCCATTTCTCATATCTTGGCACTATTAGTGATGATGTTATGCACATCTGCATACACTTTGATATCAGCAGACGTATTTCAGGTAAGTAGAGCGAAACTGTTCTGGGAACAGATTGCTACCAACCGTGAGTCACTGCAGGCATGGTAAACCAGTATTCCAAAATGTGTTTACGATCAATATTCTGGAAGACTGCTTGTGTCCTGTACGTGTGTTCACGTGTGTCCCTATTTTCAGTACTCAACGTGTATGTATGTCTGCGAGCTGCTGTGTGTCTGCTCAGAACATTTCATGGAAGGGTTAATATCATTATGGGGAATGGATTCCCAGAAGATGGAGGTCTTTTGCCCGCTGAATTTAATTAGCGCGACTCGGCCTTGGCATCATGCCAGTGAGCCTAGCTGCATCTGCAAACACAGGAGAGACACAAGGAGAGCTGAGAAGGAAGGGAGATCCGCTACTGCCTGAGAAGCAGTCTGTCTGCCTCACTCTGCCTTATTCCTTAAAATATATGTCTTTTTCAAAGGGGAAATTAGTCCCGCTTAACCCAAACAGCTCCTGTTTTTTCAGCCTTTCTAAGCAGCGATGTGAAGAGGCCTTTCTATTTCCGCACAGACTGACACCACAGACTTCAGCCTCTGTAAACAGGCTTTGTTAGTTCTTTGCAAAGGAATCCAGATCTCACAAATGGGAATATTCTGCCTGTGTATAATAAATGTTGCTATGCACCCACTCATTCAGCCTCCAGGGGGCAGCGTGACTTTCTGCAAAATCCAGTTTGCCAGAGTTGCTCTTGTCATCCTCCAGCCATCCTCCTCATTCACTTGTCCGTCGGTGCGTGGTTCCCTTAACCCTGCTTTGTAGTTGCCACGTCGCATGTTCTCTGATTAGTTATTACAGCAGGATGGCAGAATGGATTCTCTTTCTTTGACAGGTCACACTCAGGCAGCTCAGTGCTCAATTCCTGCAAGGTCTCTTCGCACAGCACATTACAATTTACATACATACTTATGTGGAGAGTAAAGCCCAGTGTGGACATTTTGGAATAATACTGATGTCTTGGCATCAAATCTGGTTTGGATTATTCCCCATAATTCCATTTTCTGTAACTTATCAGAGGTGGAAAGTTCAGGTTCAGAAAGTACAAATCCAGACCATGGTTTTGTTGCAACCGACCAGTCGAGAAGCCTGTGACTGTGACTCTTTATGCCAGGACTATTCAAATCACGGTTCTAAAGGCCCGAGCGCTGCTGTTTTTCCAGCTTCCCTTTACCTGTGAGCCAGTTGTGAAGCCTCTGGCCAATTAGAGCCAGAGATTATTATTGAAAACAAGGCCTGGATTTGGAATCGAGGGCCAGATTTGAATAGGGGGGGGATTTATGCTCAACTGATTGGTGGAAACAAAATCTTGGCCTGAATTTGTACTTTCTGGACCTGAAATTTCCACCTCTGCCGCTAATCCTACTCAGGGTAATGGGGAGCCTGTAGGCACAAAGCGAGGAACAACGCAGAATGCGGAACCACACACACGCACACCTACGGACAACCTGGCAACTCCAACTAACCTCAGCCTCTTTTTCTGCTGTATAGGCCCCCCCCTATTCAAATCCGGCCCTTGATTCCAAATCCAGGCCTTGTTTTCAAGTCTCCCACGTAGTTAGCGCAATAATCTCTGGCTCTAATTGGCTCACAGGTAAAGGGAAGCTGGGAAAACAGCAGCGTTCGGCCTTGAATAACCCTGGGGGAAACCCCCACAACAACACGGGACAAACATGCAAACTCCGCGCTGGCGGAGACTTGAACGCACATACCAGAGGAGTGAGGCGACAGAGCTAATCACCGCCGTGCTGCCCCAGATTAGTTACCAGTAGATCTTTAAATCAGTAAAAAAAACCTGACTGATCATAAAGTGAGGTGCAAAAGTACTGATCGGTTTTTCGCGTCGATTAAAACACATCTGGAACAATTGGATAGCAGTATCGATAGGGGTTTGTGCTAGGAGACCATCTGCTACTGGGGCCAGACTGACATAGCACTTCTATTGCATTGTTTCTATCCCTCAATCACACCCCTCCATCTACACACCGGTATCTATAACGCCACGCTATAAATTATGCACAGGGCTACAGAGAGCCGAGCCTATGAGGCCGCCTGCCAACCCCATCTCTCACTCCCCAGTTGTGCATTGATGTCTCACACTCAGCCCCATTACCCAGGAGCTGAAATGCCTGTCTGCTGGCACTCAAATTCAGAGGGTTGTCTTCGTGCACCTGGTCCTCCTGAGGCTTCCCGATCGCGTATACCCATTAGCCGTATTCCCGTCCACGGCTGCTAGGTTCTGTCCGCACTTCTTGCACGCCGCTGGTCCGTTTCCCCCAACAATCCTATCCGAATGCTTCAGATCCCATACTGTGACCCTCAGCTGAAGAAAGACAACTGGAAGCCGACTCTGCTCGGCCATTGTAATTACCCAGGATTCATTGTAACAGGCAGACGCTATAAGTAGGTAGCCGTGCATGCAGTCCACAGACATCTCATTTTTACAATAAAAAAAGAAAAGAAAAATAAAATATTTAGACAGCATGGAGAAACAATGACACCCATCCAAATTAATAATGAGTTGCATGCGGAAAGTAGGAAGTTGTGAAATCTTTACTCACTGATTTCTAATTAGACTCACGACTACACCCCCCCCTTATTATTTTAGACAGTCTGCCTGCCTCCACTCAGCTTAACGTGTGAAGAGGCAGTGCAGGGTTCTGGGTAAGGCGGGATGAGTGTGATTTACTGTATAAAGCTTCCGGGTTCAAACCCCACAAAGGGAGGAAATTTTAAAAATAGACCTATAGTGGTGTGATGTTTAGGGGGGGGGGCGCTTTAGTGATTTAATGGTTTAGGCATCTCAAACCATGAGGGTTGCTGTTACACTCGAACGTATAAAATTGCAAGAGTGTCTCGTCAGGAATTTCTATTCAAAGTATTTACGTGTGGCGGTGGCCATGTGATTTAAAAATACTCCGGGGTAAAAGCGCTGGGTGGGAATCACCTCCAGACAAACATTTTTAGGGAATTACATTTGCTTGGATGTATTTTTGAGTATGGTTAGGGTGTGGAGAAAGTTGCCCATTTAGTGTGTAGGCGTGGTGATTTTACTTTTATACCCTCTATGTTCCTTACCTGCATGTGTCAGCCAATCAGCTCACTTTTCATTGGATGGGATTGCGGTGTAATATATAAGAAGCCTCCTTTTATCATTTTCATTACAAATATCCACCCCTAACGAGCTACGCTTTTGAACTGAGCTCTTGGGTGAAGTCAAGCAGAGAAACAGGTTTTTACTACATGACGTTTTTTCCTATGCATGCGTCTGAGACAGCAGAAGGAGCTCTGGCTTAACCTGGCACGGCTCATCGCAGAGGTTTTTCAGCAAACCTCGACGCCAAAGGTCTTACCCCGGTTAGGGGCGCGGTAAAGGCAGGTCAAAGGCGAGCATTCAGAAAAACGTAGCTGCTTCTCAGAAAACACCACCAACACGTGTAAAAATGCATGTAAAAATGCATGTAAAAATGTGTTTTTTTTCTCCTTCTCAAAGCTCAGGATAATAATGTTGATAATCATGCTGCCTAGTGTCACATTAAAACATGCATCCGAGGAACTTTGGGTTGGCCATTAGAGAGGTTGAGGTCTCCACCCATTGACGGGTGTCTGAGGGGGTTGTTTCGGCTGATTTTGACTATTGGAGGGGTTACAGCTCCCCCATAATTTACACCCATGCATCCATCCTCCGTAGCTGCTTCCAGTACCATGTCAGTAAATGCAGAGCCTCTTATAGTTCTGGTGTGAGACAGGGGACATCATGAACGTGACGCCTGTCCATAACAGAGCATGCCGTCGCGCACAAAAGGGACCTTGGTGTTACTCATTCACCCGGTTGCGTGACTTCAGACTACAGGACGCAGGAATACCTGGAGGAGACCAGCATGAAGATAAGGAGAACACTTAAGCCCAAAGAGAACATTTAAGCTGGTGGCAGGAATCGAACCTCTGATCCTGAAGGTGTGAGGAAGCCAGCTGGGCTGCCAGACCATCATGGCAATTAATACTTTTTTTTTTAATTACATGGGATGTACCTCCTGAGGAGGTCCTCGGGGCATGTCCAACCTGGAGGAAGTGCAGGGGTGGATCCAGGACACACTTGAGATTATATCTCTTGGCTGGCATGGGAATCCCTAAGAATCTCCCTGGAGGAGCCGGTCAGGGAGAGGGAGGTCTGGGAATCTCTGCTCAGAAGGCAGCCTCCACAACCCAGACCTGCTGAATGATGGATGGATGAATGGATGATGGAATATCCCAGGTGTCTTACAGGATCTACCTAACAGTCACTCTTGCTTTATGTATTTAAGTAGCACCTCAGATGGATTTTAAAGAAGAGGATTGTTGACGATTACACTGATGGCCTCTTTGACCATTAAAACAACATACATTGCTAAAAAGAATCCTTACAAAACATACACATTTTGTATTATTTCCTCCTACGTTTATCACCTTAACTAACCGACCAAACAGCAGTTTGGACCAAATGTAGCATCACTCTCTGCAGGTACACAGGTGATTGTTAGCTGTGTTCCGACAGCTTAGACGTCACACCAGCATTCATTTTGAGCGCAGCCATTTTTAAAGCTAATTGACAGCCAAAGACAGCAGGTTTCATCCCTCATTCGTTTCAGTTTTTCTCATATTGTCTGTGGAGCGTGCTTAATAACCTGGCTGCGATTCCAGCACTCCAGTCCAGCGACTTTTCTTAATTAGGTTCATTTATTAAGTCGTGCGTCAGCCCAAACATTGGTTCCATTGCTGTACAGGCAATTGTAGTGGCACGCGCGCCGCTTTGCTTCTGCAGCGCGTGTAAGATCCACACACTCTGCAAATTCGGGGATGTTTTTAGGTCAGTTACGTCAAGTAATCTGGAGTCAATACAAAACATTAGCAGTCCACATTTCCTCATGGGTATTCTTTTCTGGTATAAACCCATGTTTAAAATTGGATTAAAATGTGGATAGTGAGAACAGATTGACGTTATGTCTTATTATTAAACAGACCCAAAAAGCACTTTCTGACTGGCATATTTGCAAACTACAGACCAGCGGCCCACTCTCCGAAATGAACTCCCCCTAGCCGCAGGAAAGAATCGAGTCATTCATGTAAATTGTAAGAGCAACAGCGAACCATTTCACCAATTGCTTTATTTATCTGTAGCTAATGTTTACACAAATATATCGACTGGAATCCCAAATTAGTAACTTAATAATAATGGAGAAAATTTGCGAGCATATCTCCGTTTCTATAGACTACATTCAAACCTGCAAGTATGATATTTTTACGTTATACAATTTTCCTTCCATTTACCCCATATAAACATTCAAGTACAGGGACAAGGACAATGCTGCTCCAGCAAAGGAGTCAGTTCTGCTGTACTTCAACTTAGGTCAGTCGATACTCGTGTGTGCTGAGTTTCGTCTGCGTGCGTATTCACTGGAGTTCGCATTAAAGCTGCCTGGTAAATCCGACAAAAGGCAGGCCTAGATCTTATGAATGATTTCTCATTTCAAATGAGACTATAGTAATTCGTTCAGATTTTTTAGGTCTCTTTTCTACTGCGGCGTATAACGCAAATACTTTAATCAATTCAATTTCCTTGCTCATACATTGATTCATACTATATTTTTGGTTTTTGATACACAAAATATACATAATTATAAACAAAGGTTTGCTATTAGTGTGTTTAAGAAATAATAAATAAACGTAACTTTACACCTATCTGACCGCTATGAAAATGGAAAATTGATCTAAAGACAGGTGATAAGCGATATTTCACAACTGGAACTTCACTGACCACAATCCTCACGGACGGCGGCTCCCTCTGCCATCGTGGGCGGTGACCGTTTGGGTCCGCGATGCTTTCAGTGGCTACTTTTTTTCATGATATCACGACCCAACGTGGGCCACTGCGAACTTTATTGGCCGAAATCAGAACTGCATCTAGCCAATCCGAAAGCAGAGGAGTTTTCAGCAACGAAAACTCTTAAGGTGGTGCCGTACTTTGATTGCTTTGGATTGAGAACACAGCTAGTAATTAAACGTCGGGTCATTTTAAACTGCGTGATAGTTTACATTCCCTGTTATTGATGAAACATATAAAACCATGTTCATGTACAGTTTGACTGCATTTTTTTTTCTGAAAACTGAACCCACTATCGAAACCGTAACTACATGATAACTCATTAAGCGGAATCTGCGGATCGCCCGTGACCCACTAAAGTAAAATTTATATTTGTTTGACCTGGTTTTTCATATCTGTTATTATATATAAATGTAGTTCTCTGTCCTTCGATCAGTTTAGAATAACTCGCACGTAGCTGGAAGGGACGAAACGTGAAAAGAAAACGTTCCCATCAAACCTATCGCCCCAAAGGTCGTCTTATACGATTAGACTGAGATAAAGTAAGGACAGAGAAGCGTGGTTTTGTGATCCGTAATGTGGGCCAGTGAGTGACAGTGAGGGAGGAAAACGGAGTGTAATATTGTATGGTGTACACTAGACAGATCTTATAATATTCAACACATATTACATGCATGTGGTCCCTTCGGGCAGACCCTGTGGTTTATTACCCACAACGGGTAAAACCCTGGGCCCTTGGAAGACATCTATACTTCACACAGAGGGACTGCAGTTTATCCTGTATGACAGAAGGAAATCTGGATGCAGCGATGAGCCAGCAGGAGGTGCAGTGATTAAAGAGTCATCTTTGTGATGTATTTATATTTTGCGCAGCAGACACTTTTGTCTAAAGAAACGTCCAAGTGAGGCATATTGCCTCATGCTATCAAAAACATTACACACAAAAAGATTAGAGTAAACGCATAAAGCCAAGACTATGTATTGCTTATAGAGGTGTGTGTGGCACATGTGAATACTTAATACATTTTTTTTAATTAGCATTTGAATATATGCATGTTTTTCTGCATATATATTCTGTGCAATTTTCACGGTTTAAGAGGGGTACAGATAAGTATGTAATGATGTGTATCTTCTTTGCTCCACCTTAAGGCTAGCTTCACCAGGCTGCCGTGTTTGTGTTGGTGCTAACAGGCACAATATATTACAGTCTAGGGCTTGATGTTGAGATGCTTGCTGGATCTTTCACTGACCTGCTGTTCTTTCCTGCTTTCCTGTCTTTTTTTTCCCCAAGTCCGATTAAAAACACTGCTTCCTCTGTCTGCTTTTTGTTCTTCATCCAGAATTTAAGCGTTCAGTGCCGTGGCTGTCGCACTCTCTCTAGAGAAGGCAGTGCTGGAGGTTGGGGAGGGAGGGGGGGCGAGTGTGTGTGGGGGGGTGGTCGCTCTTAAATTCACATTTGGATGGTGGAGCGTGTTTATGTTTGGATTTTCCTGGGGAGGGTCGGCGAAAGGTCTAGAGGAAAGGGGAGGGGGGAGCAGTTTCCACAGCTTATTTTTGAGAGCACTTTGATGCCATGATTTCTCGGGGGAACTCCAACTTCCTCGCAAGCTGTTGGCAGGAGTGAGAAGCAGGTCTCCCTCAGAACCGAAAGGTACGGAGCGTGGAAGAGGACGTCCCCTCAGCCGGCACCCACAGACCTGGCGGATCTGGTTCTGGTGGGAGTTTCCAGGAGGGATTGCGGCCCTCAACTTGTCTGGGGGGCTTTGTATTCCCTGCGGCCCTGTGTGAGGAGAACTTAAGGTTGAGGTCACAGTTGGCTGTCAAGTGAACCACAGGCTCATCCTCTCCTGAGATCATGTACCCACAAGGACGGCACCCGGTAAGTGCTCTGGGCTCCCACAATTCCCTTGAACTAAGTCATAGGGCTGCTGCTGGGGCAAGAATTGTTTTTTTTTGGGGGGGGGGGGGTGGTATGCAAGAGGGCGGCATTGATTTGGAATTTCAGTTATTAGCATATTCTGTGGGCATCTCTGTCTGATATAAATCACTTAGTATTTGCAGAGTGCTGAGGTGCTGGGCTTGTCGTGTCTTTGCTTAACAACTTTGGATGGCTGCCATAGCCCAAGGGTGCAGCAAAAATTCCTTCCCGGGATTTGAACCCTTTGATCAAAGGTGCAGGTCATTAACCCGAGATTCTGCTGGAGATAGAATGGAGGCTGGCCGTGCCGCCTCTCGCGCGACAGTGACATCGTCGGCCACGGCAGGGTGGCAGACAGATCTGCGGCGGCCATCATACCGCAGATGGCGATCTGTGGTCGGTCGGTGGAGGAGGTCAGTTTCCTCCATCCAGCAAAAGCCCCTTCGTATTGCGGGTCGGGGGGGGGGGGGGGGGGGGGGGGGGGGGGGGGGGGGGGGGGGGGGGGGGGGGGGGGGGGG
>JAABNX020000049.1:12354479-12383315 GCA_015163995.2 Mormyrus lacerda
ACGGGCATGCCAAGATGGAAGAGAATTGCGGGCGTCTCCCTGTCATCCAGCTCCTGAAATTTGCAGCTGGATCAGCCATCAGAATGAAAGTGGCCCCCACCGCGGGAGGAGGGGAGCCGCCTCGCCGACGAAACTCAGACAGCTGGAGGACACATGCCTGACTGAACACCTCCGGCCACCTTACCCGCTTTGCCCACGACGGATTGGAAAGCCTTTCCCAACACATCGGATGTTTACATAGCTAAAAATACCCCTCTACCCCCCCCCAGACGTTTGAAATCTGCTACAGCTGCACAGGAGAAGGACCATAATGAGATCAAAGGGCAATTCAGTTAATGGAAGGGACTGGGGGTGATAAGGTCTAAATCAAGAGAGAAAAACAACGACTGTAATGAACCTACAAGTAAGACTGATACCCATCGAAATAGTTAAACTGAACGGGGCTGTTTGCCCACATTTCCTTTTATTACCCAATTTACAAAGTAGTGGTGGCTGAATATCCTGGCGTTTTATGTCATTTTATGTTTTAAAACAAGTGCAAGCTCCGATTGGCCTATATAGACATGCAGGAACCTGCATGTCTTCATTTTGATAGTAATCTCGGACCCACAGGTTTTGGTTTGTGACAGGAAGAACTTTCTTGTCCTTGCACATGATCCTGGCCCACAGCCTAACTGGAACTGAGCCAAGAGGAGATCCAGGAAGCGTTGTGCTTTGTCAAGAGGAATGTTCCGGTAACAACTGAAGGCTTTTCCAGCTCGAGCACCAACACACAGTTAATATGAATGAGGACGATTCCCATGGTTGGGCTGCTGGATTTATCAGCTCCTCTGCTGTTACACGGGGTTGAGAAATTGACCAGAGCACAGAACATACAGCACAGACACGGGTTGTTTGTGAACCTTCTTTAGCGCTTACTGCCAACAAACCTTCACCTTTCTGGCTCAGGGATTCCTAAGCACACAGGAATCCGGATTGATAAGTTTGATAATGGGGCACATGCACATCAACAACTTGTTCCAGAACTTGTCTTGTCAGCTCACGACCCCCCATTAGCTTTTGGCGAGATGTCCGCTTTGATGTCTTCAAGTCCACATTCTCAGTGACAACAGAAGTCTCTCTCTGTCCCTCTCTTTCTCTCTGACAAAAGTCCTTTTTAGTCCTTTTTCAGCAGTTTTGGATGAGCGACGAGGATCACTGGATGACTGACATGAAATACAAAATGGCAGCGTGGTGTCTCTCTGTCACATATATTTAACAGGATCTGACATTGACAACTACAAAAGAATTCAGCAATACACACTATGAGCGGGGTGAGGATTACGCTTGTTTATAGCAAAAATAGTTACGGAATACTAAAAATGCATATATACCAAAGGTTCCTTCAATAAGGTAATTAAACCAGCACTATTTCATGATAAAACTCCTGTTCTATGAAAGCAGGACGAAAGTGGGCTTGTTTACATAGAGCCCTGGTATAGATTTTTAAACCTTCTCTTTGTGTCGGAAATGGACAGATTTTATAGAATTCATCCTTAGGAACAAGTCAAGAGGAAAAGACGAAGAGTTAGCGTAGAATGGGGTGACTCCTGCATGCATTTATACTGCAGACTGAGCTAGATCTGAACTTGATTACCCATCAGAACCCAACTACTGAACATACAGTCCACACAAGGAGTTTTTATGTACATCAGACCTCTGTTTAGTGCCAACACTATCCTACGTATTCTGATGGGACATCGCTCTCCGCAGACTTTGACGACTCACTGTACAGATGAAACAGTGAGGCCACCACCTGACCTGATCTTCAAACTCCAGCATGAACTGCAGTGAAGCTTTAGTTCAAGCTGGCACAGTCAGTGACACCTTACTAATACTTTTAATGAAGGCGCCATCAAGCATCCGGATGACATCCAAGAGGACAGCGTACATGCGAAAACACAAGCAAACATACACACCGCATACATGCACTCTAAAAATCACAGCAGTGTATCTGCGCACCGCTTCACAATCTCAAAGTAGCTAATCATGTAACTATTTCACCACGGCAACAGCAGAATCCCTCTCGATTGTCACATGACTGGAGAGGACAGGTCAGACTGGGGGGTGGGTAACACAAATATTGATTCTCATACTGCTTGTGATTGGAACCTGCAGTACTGGAGGTGGTTAATCATTGGTTAAAAAAAATAAACAATTTTGCATAGCCAGATAAAAACCAGTCTGTCTTAAAATACCCCGCTACACACTTACAGCTCCAAGCTGTGTGTGGAAAGCAAAAAATCAAGTTATTTAAAATATAAGTTTAAAAAAAATTGTGATTCAGTAGGAGATATGAGCCTCAGAGCTACTCTGGACAACGAGAAATATTTGGAAATAATTTAGCTTAAAGTTTTAAGGTTTATCTGTCACATGCACACGCATTGTTCATATGTGGAGTGAAATGCTTTTGTGACAAATGGGACTTAAATATATTACTAAATGCACAGAAGTCAACCTGGACATTGGTGGTTTTTCCCATAAAAACTGAACTCACCTTCACAGTCTTGTGGAACAAAGCCAATATATGCCACCTAGAACCCCAGCAGAACTTCTAGAACCCTAGCAGAACTTCTAGGGCATATTTTGTGTAGCATTTCGTCTGAATCTTCAGCAGTGCTTTTGAACTTGTCTTACTGGTCTGACTAAACAATAGTAGCGGTCCCGTTTACATCATGGACATCGTATCAGCTGAGATTTACGAGTGGAATAAAAACGTATGAAGCAAACAGGCTGCAGTTCAGTCCCCTGCAGCCACAAAAGCATTTTTCATACAAAACCATCTAAGTGACTTCAGGTCTGTTCTGATACACTATGGTGGTCTTCAAGAGCTTATGTTGGCTTTCCAGCGCTGAGATCACATGACTTTACCATCACATGACTTCACCGTTACAGCCGACCTCAACCCACAAACTCACTCATAACTCACTTTGTACGACTTTCATCATGCAGCATCCACAGTACTTAAGTCGACTGATTAAAAAAAACAGGAAAATGATAAAAAAGGCACAAATATGTAAATCAGACATGAGCACTTGTGTTATAGACCTGCAAGGATAAAGATTTTCAGTCTGAGCAGGCTAGGTGATTCATTGGTAGGAAGGTTGGGGGGCGGGGTCAGCATCAGAGGCAGTGATTGGTTGAAATGGGGTGCTGTGGGTCAGTCTGCAGCGCTTTGGTTGGTGCGGTAGCTTTGGGGGAACTAGTTGTCCACGAATGGAAGACAGGCACACTGGTGCTCACACCACCCGGGGGTAGGTGTAGTGGTTGCCGTGTTCCCCCTCCCCAATCTGCATGCTGGGCTTGCCCTCCAGCGCCTCCCTCTCTGCCACCTCCGTCTGCACACAGCTGGGCGCCCGCTGCTTGAAGAAGTCTGACACATAGCGCACCTATTCCCCGGGGGAGATGGAAAGGTAGGATGTGATCGAGCACAAAAAGTCACATGGTGTCATATGATATTCATAGAAGAAAACGAAAAGCTGATCATCACTTACATTGACGACGGCAATCAGCGCCCCCTGCAGGAGTCCCACCAGAACGTCACTCCAGTGGTGCTTGTAGTCGGACACACGGGTGTAGCCTACGTACAGGGCAAATGCCACAAGGACGAACTGGATGGTGGGCCGCAGGAGCCGAGCCCACTTTGTCACCATCCTTGCCTGGACGTAGAGCTGCAGAGAAGATGGAGAAAGGGTGCAAGGATTAACCCCAACCCAGGCCTAAGCATAGCCGTACGTAACCAAACAAAATACAAGTTGTTTTGATTGCAATTATGAATGTTTAGAAAACTGAGCTTTCCCTTATGGTGACTAGGAAAGTGGTCGCTATAACGTCAAAAAAAAATTTTAAAACGGGTATTCATTACGTTGTGCTGACACACGCAGGCACACAGACACAGACACCCCACAGGTTTGTAATAATATCTTTGTGGGGACTCTCTATACATTTCTATGGGGAAAACATGACGACCTTAACCATAATTAACCAAACAAAATATGAGACTTTTGGCATTTTTAGATTTTTGATTGCATTCGCTGATGTTTGTGGGGACCTGAAAAATGGTCCCCACAACGTCAAAATAACAGGGTTTTATTACATTTGTGGGGAACTAAACATAATCACACACACACATACACACATACACTTTGCTATGAATGCAGCTTTTGTGGCGTGAACTGAAACATAACAGGATATCAGCAAGCCCTGATACATTCTGTCTCAAATGACCACATTTGTTTGCTGTGGCAGAACTGACCCTCCCAATACAATCCAATACAATCTGCCAGCCTGGCTGTTCTCTCAGACCCAGGCGCGTGCTCCCCTACGGGGGGGGGGGGGGGGGGGCAACCCCCTGATGAGGGGAATCGGCCCTTTCGATGATTTCCAGCTTTACATCAGCGGGAAGGTGAACCTCCGCTGCGGCCCTGTAAGCACAGCGTGAGCTTGTGACTCTCAATAGCCTCAGTGCGTGTGCCCGGAACATCAGAGAAGGTGATGACAACCCCGGCCCCCACCCTCGCCCCAGAGGGGCCACCTCATCAGTAACACACTCATTACAGAAACACAAACACCAAGGGGGGGGGGGGGCACTTACCGCCAAAAACAGCATGCAGTACATCCCGAAGGAGGAGTGCCCGGAGTAGAAGGATAAGCTGGACACCAGGAAGGGCAGCAGCGTTAGCATGATCAAACACACGCGCAGATCTGTCATTAGCCCACTCCCACCCCCACAACGAATCACATGCCGAACAAAAGGCCGAGAGCTTCAGGTTCCACCCCCAGGATCTTCAGGTTCCACCCCCAGGATCTTCAGGCTCCACCCCCAGGAGCACCAGAGCTGTTGCATCTATCATTAATGGATGCTGCCTGAGGTTGTATCTGATTTCAGCCCAGAAGATACTGGACTACAGCTGATTGCTGGAGGTATTTTTTTTTGGGGGGGGGGATGGGTGGGTTGGGACCAAGAACAAAGCCAGAGGAGCCAGAGGAGAGCTCAGCACTGCAGCCTGAGTCTCAGCTGTCTGGTTCTGATTTTCAGGACAAAACGGGCAGTTCTGCCAGCATTTTTTTCCCCCCAATGACTATTATATAAACAAAAAAAATTAACCAGTGCTAGAGATGAAGCTGGGGAGAACATTTTCATCCCTACTCAGTTCCAGCTGGTTCTTACTGGTCTCTGAGGAACATCTACTGTGTAGAACATAAAATCCGACTTACTAGTTGATACACTGACTGGTTAGTAAAGAAAGAGGCGGATGATAATGGCGGCTCCGTACCGGGACTCCGTGACATTGCGGAGGTCCCCGGTGCAGTTGCTGTCCTGGAGGTAGCCCTCGCAGACCTCAGGGTTGCACACAGCCAGGAAGTTGGGCCTGGGCCGGCCAATCGTGTACTTGGCCAGGTCAGTGAGAGACTGGCTGACCGCTGCCCCGAACATGAACGTGCCCACCACCTTGTAGAGGGCCGACAGGTACTGGTTGTAGTCGGAGTTGGAATGCAGTCTCTTGGTGTAGACCAGGTAAGCCTCACCAGACGTAATCTGAGAAAGAAAGGAAAAAAAAACAACTTTAAACAAAGAAAGTGATTGGTATTACTGTGAAACATTACAGTGATTAACTTTGTATATATATATAAAACCAGCTATAGAGGGGCGGGGCCACAGGAGACTAGCTGCAAGCTGACTGGCTCCAGAGTGTCTCTTCTCCTATCAGAGGGTAGGGGGTTGGCCCCTCTGTATGAATTATGGCCCCTCTTGTGCCCCTCCCAATAATGTAATTAAACACAGCTGAATTGTGCTCAAACTGACTCACCGTAGCTGATATACGGTATCAGCGTAGAACATAGAATCCGATTGACTAATCGATTTTCCTGACTGACGGACAATAAGTGGGGTATGTGCGAATGCGTGCTCCATGTGCCTGCAGGAGCAGCAGACTGCGGAAGATGGAGCAGCAAAAAAAAAAAAAAAAAAAAAAAAAGGGGGCGTGGCTACAGCGACTCACAATGATGATGGTGCAGGAGATGGTGACGGCAGCCATGAGGCCGTGCGTAATGGTGTCCGGCAGGTAGGGATACTTTATGCTCTCGTCATCACAGTGCACTCTCCGCTTGTAGGGGCTGGAGATGATGGTCAAAATCAGGAAGGGCAGCGAGGCTGTGTGACGAGGTGGAGGCAGGAGAACAGTCTGAGCGACGCATATAAATGACACAAGTCCTAGCACATTTTTAGGGCGATTACACGTCGTTAAGGTAATTACCGGCTCGAGACATGCTGCTCTTAATGGAGCGGTGCAAACAGCCCTGCACTATAAACGGCTCCTGAATGGCGAGATGAAGTCACGGCCGCGGTACCATCGCAGCGCTTCAGTGTGAAAAGCAAAGACCTCAATATTTTCAGCAGCAGTCCAGAAAGTCAAAGCCGAAAAAAGAATACCGTGATCTGAATCATTAAAGAGACGCAGCGTTTAGGGTATCCTTCAAAAGGCGCTGTGATTCGCCGCAGCGCAGCCGCGAATCGTAAAAGAGGCGCGGGCAACGTGCGCGCAGCGCCGACTATGTGGAACAAAAAGTCCATGATAATCATAGCGTGGGAGTACCCCGTCTGCAGCGAATGGCCTTGACTCAGTCCGTCGCCATGGCGAGGGCATGGACTCCACTCCCACCAGAACTCCACAGCACTCACTCTGCTTCCATCGGCAAACATCTGCCGATTCTCCTCCGACCAGTACTTGGGCCGACGGCGTGTCATAGGGTGACCGAGGAGGTGCACGGATCAGATAAGCAGATGGGGTTTCCCGCTCCTCGCTGTCTTACCTGCGATCGCGGCGCCCATCGAGCCAAGGCGGTGCCGTCAGTGTTGAGGTTTTCATCGACTCCAGCGGACGGTGCAACCGACCATAATTGAAAGGCAGCCGTTCCTGCAAATTCCCCTTTTACCGTCAGGAGGGCACCTCAGGGAAAGCGAGCGAACAAAGCAGGATACCACATTTTTATTTAACTGAAACCTTGTACTGTGGTGTCCATGGCAACGAGGGAACACAAGCTACCGGCGTTCATAAGGTGCCATGTTCATCTGATCCTGAAGATTATAACCACACCTCCTGTGGGTTTAAGGAACCAAAAAAAGAGGCTACGGGTCAAGTACTGGGAAACATCACATGTATTAATTTAGCCAAAGCCGCCTGAAGGGCCCCTTGGACACAGCTGAATTTTTCACTTATGCAACAGAGGTTGCTTCGCTCAAATGTACAACAGCAGCGATTTCTTCCTAGGATTCAAACCAATAACCTTCAGGTGATCATTCACCGCTATGCCCTTTGCTGCTGGATATGACTGCAGTAAAGCGGTGCTGCTTCTGCTGCAAAAACAATAACACCGAATGAATTAATGAAATCCTAATAATAAGGGTGATTAACGATGATTCTGGAACACCAGTATAATCCAGATGCATAAACAAAGTGAGCTACTGTAGGTCAGAGCCCCTGACAATCCAGGAAGCAGCCATCTCCTCTGATAAGAGGACGAACGCTACGTGGGAGACCTACTGTTATCTGCAGGATATGCTCTCCCTCTGCGCTCTCTGTGACATTCTCTGCGGCGTCTCTTCCCCTACAAGGCCCTAGCCTAGCATGCTAGCATCACTTCCATTTCGGATCCAGCCTGGCAATGAACCTCGTTGCTGCTCTGCTGTTAAACTCTGGCGCCAGCTGACTGATGTGGCACCAGGCAGCCTTGTGAACCGAAGAAAAACCTGCCCAAACATATTACCTCATATCTGGGAGAACCCACTCTCCTATAAAACTTGGATTAAATATGGCCATGTCCAGCCAGTATACTGGGCATACTGACAAAGACTGGGTACGAATGTCACACTCATGTTCATTTAGAACCTTGTAGATTGGGGTGTGTAGGGTCATGTGATCTTCAGCATCATTGTTTGCATTAAGTGTATGGGAGTATATGATATCGCTCACCATTGCCAAGAGCTGTAAATACAGACTTGGCGTGTGGTATGGTCTGGTCACTGGTAGTGGGTGTCTGACTGGAACAACCACGGTGCCAAACCGCACCAGCAGTACAGCCAGTGTAACGAATCTGGAGAAGCCAAAATCTCAGCCTTTGGGCCTGGACGTTTCAGGCCACGGCGATGAAGGAATGGAATGGCGAGAGGAGCCATAAAAGGAAGACCAAGAAGAACCCTGCTTTGAGTTCAAAGGTCACACCTGGCTTAAGCAAAATAAAACTAAAAAAAAACATCATAAAATTGCTTCTAAGTCCGTCCAGGGTTTTCCCCAGTCGTCCTGCGACCCCATTCGGGATAAGGGACTGGAAAACGGATGGATGTTTCTTCTCGATTCACAAAGTCTTCCCCACATGTAAGCAAGTCGATCTATTTTTTTTTTTTTGACCGTAGAGAGAGAAAACAGTTTGATATGCTGGGCGTGAGTTTGTTTGGGCAGAGAAGGGGTGTTTCCCCGGCGTAACAATGGGATGACAGACTTCCACAGCGCTCAACTTACACTGCGAATCCCACAGAGACAGCAAGCGCGGAAACGCCGAGGAGCCAAACGACTGCAAAGAATCCCATTATTGGGTGACGATGGAGGAAAAAAAAAAAAAGACCCATCATTTTAAAGAAGATTTTCCATTTCCCTTGAATCATTACAAACAAGCCCTGACTTGACGCTGAATTGTGTGATTCAATGATCCTTAGGCGGGTACAGGTAGCCTGGTGACATTTAAGGTCTCACACAGTTCAAGAATAGTTTCTAGTTCCCAGGAGACCACAAGTTCTTTTTTTAAACTTTGAAAAAAAAAAAAAGATTGGAATCCATTAATGAAGTTACATGTATAAAACCTCAGATTCAAAAAAGCAAAACGGAACAATGACAGTAATAAAAAATGATGTGTCCCCAAAAACCTGTGAGAAGCAGAATGGCCCAGTCAAGCCCCGTTCCTCTTCATCCATTCACCCGGTTGGAATCCTCATTACCAGCCTGTTGATCATTAACATGGCTTCAGGTCGCGGGGGGTGGGTGATGCACGCATGTCACGGCCCAGAAGGCTTTGCTCCTACAGCCTGTAGGCTACTGTAGGCCCAGGTCCTGTACGCTGCCTTCTGGAAACATCATACACCAGTGATTCTCAACCCAAATTTGAGTCGCGGCAAGTTCTAGAAGGGTCGTGTGGCAGAGCTGGAAATGCAAGCAATTTAAAACCAGCGAGCTCCTATGCTGATCCACGATCAGATTTCACTGAAATTAAAATTAACCTATATAAACCAGTTTCGGGTCTACAAACGCTTAGTGCAAATCTAGTAAACACTTAACCAATCCAAATAGCCAAACCACAAGTGCTTCATTGAAAATTGACTGGCACATCCAATCAGATGTGTGCGTAGGCATCGATTGCCGCAAATTGCGGAGTGCGCCGTGTGCTTAATCATAGCATTAATTTAAACCTATACTTCACATAGGGGCGCAATTGAGCTGCCATGATAAACATTGGATCCTGATGCAAAAAAGGTTGTGAACCATTGGCACAAACAAACCATTCTGTTACTAAGACATCTGTTCCATTGATAAACCAACAAAGACGGAAAATAGCGGATACCAGAGATCACGAGGACAGTTATACTCCGCCACTTCGTCTTGTGATGATGTAACCTCAACTAGCTAACAGATCTGAGACAAGCATGACAGAACGTACTGAAGAAAAGCACACAGCTAGGATTCCCTAAACATACCGGTGCCAATCCCTAAAGTCAATCGGCACAGAGTCGGACAAACAAGCGTATATAGAATGAAACCTTAAGTCAGCATCTTCTACAAAGGACCAGCCCAGCCCTCTACAGACATTCTATTGTTGGAAAAAACAGGATCGAACGTACCCAACCAACACCCACATAAGCCCGAACAAGGGACCATGTTAGTCAGATACCGTGTGACAGCTGTCAGGCTAGGACACCCATGGGAGCGATGAGAGAGGGAGCACTCCGCCCTTTCCGAATAGCACACGCATGCCAGCATCATCGTGAATCAGTTGAGTCCGCCTGAAATCCGCCACGTTATTCACTTGGCACAAGAAAAAATGGCAGCAGAAAGCGGGTAGAGGAGAAAACAACACATGGTAAATGTGAATAAACCACCCCCATCCTGCTTCATGTAGTAATAGTAATTACAACTTTATTGATCCCCGTGGGGAAATTGTTTCTTACGCCTCCCCCAACTTGCTCTTTGTAGAGTAAGCTGTCCGTGACGGGCTGCCACCTGTTGGGGCGCCCAGGGAGCTGGGGGTTAAGGGCCTTGCTCAAGGACCTGCAGACATGCTGATTTACCTTGTGATTACAGGCACGCAGGCTTAGCCCACTGAGCCACATGCTGACCCCCAAACAGGAGTGAATCTGCAGGAAAGGACCTGCAGTCAGTACCATTGTTGACCAAGGTTCAGGTCCAGAAAGTACAAATCCAGACCAAGATTTTGTTTTAACCAACTGACTTCTGTGATCATGATTCTTTATACTCAACTGGTTGATTGAAACATGTTGGTCTGGATTATTTCTTTCGGGACCTGAATCATCAACTGTTTGTTGATGATAGGACATTAAGGACAGGACAACGCAGGGTGAATGTCTACAGCGCCACCGAAGTCTCATTCGGTAATCACCTCACATGATCTGAGGTTACCCAGAATGCTGCTCGACTGCCCAGTGCAGACCTGCAGATCCCTCCTGATGAAGATTGACACGATTCCACGCTTTCTGACTGCTGCTTCCTTGTGGGCGCAGTCATCAGGAAAAGCAGGAACCGCAGCAGTTAAATTCATTAATCAAACTGCAGGCGGGACGGCAGGGTGCCTGCGACTGCGCAACTAGGTCTAAGATCAAGGCATGATGAGCTATAGCTGCTTTTCGCTCTTGTTTGCTGCTTAAAAGTAGCTTTATATTAGACCTCAGAAGCAAATATGAAATGATCTGTAGTCACTGACATTGGCACTGTGTTAATAAGAATAGCAATAACAATAATGAAGAACCATTACACATGCAGTAAGTCAGTGGCCTTGTGACACACACCTCTGTCTGTCTTCCTTTGCTGAGTCACTTGACAAGGGAGAAATAAAATAGCTGGTTCTTGTTTTTCCCCGCCAGGGTGCTGTTCAAAAAAAATAAACCAGCACCCGGATACTATAAGTGAACCGTTGCCCTTTAACGCTTTGATTTCGGCCCTAAAGGCAACACGAAAAGGGAACAATAAGATGATTTTGTCATTTTACTTTGCACCAATCATTTCCGCACTTTTTTCTGTCCGAACTCCTGGATTCTCCTGCTCCGGTTGGCTGCTTTAGTCGGTGGTGCGAGCTGGTGTTTTGTTGTGCGGTTAATGAACGGTCAGATTCTGACACCGCAAGAGTGTTGTGTTTCAGTGGCACTCTGGGACCATAAAATCCATCATGGCGGGTAACTGTCCGTCGTCCCCGTGGCATAATGGTAAAACCCCTACCGCTGCGCACATTAGCCGCCCACTCTAGGTAAAGTCAAACCTTCGTGAACCTCCTCCCCGTCACTCTCCAGGCCTTCACAAGAACCTGTGCAGCAGCTAAACAACAGGCTGAGTATTGTGGAAAGTATGTGCTGACTGCATGGACAAAATACTGCTGGATCTGAGCTGCAAATACTGGATCTGGCAGTCGAATGTACACCAGCACTCCCTCCTGCTCGCTCCCTCTATGATCCTCACTCTTCAGCCAGATGTTTGGCTGCTCTGACTCATGCATTCTGGGGTAACTCCTCGATCAGACCAAAAAAAAAAAAAAAAAAAAAAAAGCCATGGCAGAGTGAGTGCATCACATTAAAAGGTTCCCAGACCCATGGATGACCGGAAATAGCTGATTTCGGCTCCCTGAATGCACCGCTTCTCACATCCGACTGGGGTGACGGCAAAGACGCGTAGAAGTTCACTCCTACTCACAGCCTCCACGCTGATGGAATTAGTGAGAAAGTGTCTGATAAAAAACATCTGAATGATATCAACTGTAAAAACTATAAAGAGCCAGCAAACAAATAGCAGATAAAAGAAAAACAGAAGGAAAGAAAACTAAAAGATAATTTAGACTCTCGAAAGGAGTCTGTGACAGGCCAAGAGAGAGAACATTAACTCCGGGACAATGTAACTGAGGACTTTTCCACTTGATAAGTACCCGGGGGAAAGGAAGATCGTTTTTACTGGATCCAGTGGGGATATTGCAAGAATTCATAGCGTCTCAAGCTTCAGTCTTTGTCCAATTAGAAACATGAATTGTTTGGATCATCACAGTCTTTGGGCAAGTATTAAGCTTTAGTTATTGTCATATTTGTGGACACCGTTGTTCGTCATTGTATTGTCTGCCCCACATACGTTTCCACGCCTTGTGTTCAGTTCCCGTTCCTGGGGGGATTCTCGATTCGTATTATAAAAAATGGTCAGTGAATGAGCGGAATGCTTGAGAAGTCGGAATGGATATTTTTCCCAAAACCTGTATTAAAAAGTTCTGCCTCCCTAGAGACATCCAACTGAAGAAAAATCTTCCTGGGAAGTCGCAAAAAAATAAAAAAAATACAACCTCTAACCATGACTCAAGCTGTCCCACAATGCACCGGGGGCACAGACTTGACCAAACATTCCACGGGGCTCCGTTACAGGAAGGCCAAGGTGTCGGCATTCCTGTCACTCGACGTGCCTCGTCAATGGAGAAGTTCCACATCCTTCCCAGATAAGCAGCACTTTCCTGCACATACATACAAAATCTCTCGAGTTCTTTGTGTGACATTATAAAAGACATCCAGTACTAATATAAATTACAAGTGAACCCTCTGTGGATCAGGCGCTTGCCACCTACTGGACTGATGGAATTTATCCAAAAAAAAAATCACCTTATGCTTTAGCAGTTGCTTGAAAGTTAAGCTGGTAGGTCACACGTTAGGACGCTAAATCCCTTCAAAGTCTCACCCTCCTAAAAATCAGTGTACACAGTTTTGGTGAACTGCCTTGTCTCACAATTTCCCAACCTGCCCTCTATATAGATTAACCAGTGTTCACACCACTGAGTGCCAGCTGCACAGAATCCTTGTCCTACATTTATTGTCATAATAAATGTTATTCAGCGGGTTAGAGGGCATCAAAGTGGCAGAGCCGTTCATATGCGGTTACCATTCTGCCACCGGTCCGTGCATCTCCCCATTTTCCACAGCTGGCCGTCATAAGCAGAGGGTTCCAGGGAAACTTGGACCCTATCCCAGGAAGCTGAGGGCACGAACGGGAGAACCGTGATCCACCGAAATCGCAAGGCTATGAGAGAAAACAAGAGTGCTGGAAGGACACCCATGTGGACAAAAGGGGAGTGTTCAGGGACGCCATGTCCTGGGGGGGGCAGTTAAGGATGAATCCAGAGGCCCCATGGGTGACAAAAAATTTGGAACATAAGTGGGTTGGTCTGTATTGGGGGTCTGGTATGACATGCTTTCATGGGGCTCAAATCTCTAGCAGCCCCTCTGGGAATATTCACAGCTGAACTATTCTGGTGAAGTACCTCACTAAAAAGGTACAACAGCAGGAACCTTCTGGCATCCTGCACTAGGGACCTTGCATTAGCCGCTCGACGCCAAGATTATGGCAATGATGCGTCATAAGCAAGAAATAACAATACAGTTACCATGACTTACCAGAATCACCGGAGCCCCCCCCCACACCCCAATGGAGGCCATTTCCACAGCCAATTGTTTCAAAGGTCTTTCAGATGAAATTGCTTTTCCTCTTTGATTCTTTGCTGCGTGTCTTTTTTTCCCCACATTGTGTTAGAAACAATAACAGAATTTTCACCAAATGAGTACACAGCCATCCTATGGGGGCTACATTCACGTGCGAGTTTCATTACCTCATAATTATTTATACAGCAGATGCTCTTACAATTGAGCAGTGAACAGTGTGCGGCTCAGCAGGCTAAGTCTCTACCTGTCATCGGAAGGTTGTTGGTTTGAACCCCGACCTCGGCAGAATAGTTTCATGTCCCTAGGCCTATTTAACCCCCCCCCTCCGCATACTGGCTGACCCCGTGCTGTGACCCCCAGTCTTGCACTCACCTGTATACGCGTCTCGCACAGCACAAGATAAGGCAGGCAGAAAGAGATTTTTTTCCCCCCATGGCAATTAATAAAGTGTCACTCTTCCACTCTCGCAGAGTTAGTTACTCCAGGGATGGGAGCCGAACATCTCAGTTGGTGGCCGACGTCGGGTCTGATTTTCATACGAGAGAAATTGCATCAAACAACGGTCCCCCACATTGCATTTCTGTGATGGAATTTTTCCTTCATTATATTGCTTTACCACATTAAGAACTACATCAGCTCATCACACCAGGCAGCTAATCCACTGCACAGGGCTTTAGTCTCTGGATTTAATTAATTCCCTCCATTGTCCCACAAGCAAAACAATAAAATCTGATATGTTTTTTTTTTTAACCGCATCAGTTCTTTATGAAATTAAGTGACCTAACCCTTCACAATCCTCTTATAAACTTATCTCGTCTCGTTCACGGGATATATTTCATAGATTGCACACGAAGTAACAATATATAGTCGTCACAGGGGATCATGCAAGATAAATGCATCCATTAAATGATGATGCAAAGCACCTGGGGATGCAGTCCTCCAGGGTATGTGTGACAGGCAGCAAAGCCAAGGGAGTCAACGCACGATGCACTGGAGCACTGGAGCACTGGATTAGTGTAGTTTAAGGGACTCATCCGCACTGGGCAGTAAAGGGAGCAGCTGCAGTTTTTTCCAGTCTCTCAACTTATCAAACCACCCAAAACTCACAGAAACCAAACAGGACAGGGCATGGCGTCAGAGTTCTGAAAACACTTCCAGGGCATGTTTCTGAACTTTTTTCCCCACACGTCTGGGTCACAAGCAGCAGAACCACATACCATAAATGACCCAGATAGCACTCGTTGATACTGAATTGATGTGTGCAAGACCAGAGGCTTTATGATCAGAAGAGCATTTTACAAAGATGAAGCCAGCTGCTACTGTATTTGGCTAAAAACCGGAACAATTCTGTCCTGATAGGTGTATACCCACTACATAACTGACATTTACTGTTCCATTAACTAATACACAACCACATTTATTATAGTTAACAAATCTGAACTATAACCCAAAAAAAGAGGACAGATTTTTTTAACTCTTAAAACCTTACAGTAATAACCACGAGATGAGGGTACCAGAGATTTTAAGACTGTTAAAAAAAGAAAGATTAAACATTGGCTTTGATAGTAAATCGTAGCAGCATTTTTTAAGTCTTCCTATCTAGGGCCAGAAGGACAGCCAAGAGAAGCCAAGTCTACCCCTCTCTCTGACACACAAAACACACACACACACACAAGACTATGTACTTTGTCCAAAATATTCTGGCAAAACAGAAACCGTTTATTCTCAAAGTTTGACATTCCCAGGGTTGTGATTAATGATAGTAAATTAACATGTATTACTTGGATACTTTACATTGATGTAAAAATATTCAGTGTATATCATTAAATTATGTCAAAATATGGATTCGTCATGAAAACACTTCAGTTTTGTTCTGGATTCAAAACCGTCAACGTGCAACATTCACTGACATCTTAAGTCTATTTTGCGCGTCAGATTCAAAACACAGCAATGCTATGGACTGTACGTTTCACGACCCAGTTTGCATTGAGCAACCAGTTTCTTTTCAAGTATTGATAAGTACTTGGACACATTACTTAAAAGGACCGATAAACGGAGTTTTTGGGTATAATTTGCAAACTACTCCAGAGGAAGCGGGGGCAAGGAAAGCGTTAAGATTTAGCTAAAAGAAAAACTTAGGCAAAACAGGAATGAAGTTTACTGTACGTACCCACAACCACGCAGAGCACATCCACTAACACGAAGAGCTTCTTCTTTCGCTGCTCCGTCATGGTTTCCCCTTCTGATCCCTGGGACCCCTTTAAAACGTTTTTCATTATAATATGTACGACAGACTCGCAATCAAAACCAATGCATGTGGATTGTAGTAGAGCCGTATTATGTAGTGCAACCTGAATTGCGGGTTCTTCCGGCTCCTGCCCCCTACCTGTCTCGGAGCTGTAGGTGCGCTTCACGGAACTTCTCGACTCCAGCCACTTGAACGCCCAGTCCGGTCGGTGGGTGGCAATATGTTACTGCTGCTTTCAAAGCTCTGTGCGCATTATGTCTTTCCGTCTCTGTAATGAAACAAAAAAGCCAGTGGTTGCTTTTAGGCGAACCGCCTGCTGATCCTTTGTAGAAGAACAGCTACCTCCGTGCAACGATCCCTCTCGCTCTCCATATCTTCCCGCCCCAAGGTTTTGACGTCAGATTATTGAGGTGAGAAATAAACATCTGAGGTTTACTACTTGCATTAAACGTGTAGCCTGTTTCAAGTTCAGTTACACATGCAATGATACCCAGGGATAATCTTGTATAATTATTTCAAGAAGAAATGAGTAGAATTTATTTTGGAGTCTGACACAGAACTGTCCTACCTTTAAAAGACAATCAGCTGTAATCGCATAAATGAGGTCCTTGTCACATTAGCTGAGGTTGAGTTGACATTTTTCTGTTTTAAGCGAAGTGAAATCGGTATAGTTGTTTATGGATTCTGGATCCATACGTCTATTGTTTTTGTAATATTGTCAATATTTATGAGCCCTCTGGATTTATTGAAAGGATAATTACTACTGGTCTTCATTGGATTATTTTTCAATCGTAATACGACCAACATCAAGTGGAACGTTACTGCCAAATCGTATTTCACACTGGTTAGAGCCATTAGTTCGGAGGAACGTTTCACACGATGGCCCATAGAGGGTGCTGTAACTCCGCATTTCCACAAATCCGCCCAAGTTCTGCTGGAAAACGGATTCAGAGATTCAGATGCCAAGAATGGCATTCTTTGGCATGCACGTCAAAGATGGAAGCGTAGACGACGACAGCTCTCTGTGGGATATCTGTTTTCCAGAAATCCCATTGTTGTGTGGCCACTCTTGGCACCTTGCCTATCTCCTCTTTGACGCCGGCTAATCTGCAGTGCTTGCAGGATGGATGTGGCACCATGGAGCCATTCGCTGTCAAAACAAAACCCGTCTTTGTCAGGAATCCAAGCCTCAGGAAAGCAGCCCCAGCGGCACTGAATCCTGGCGCATCGCCCTCAGATTCCCACAAACGCAGCCTGTTGTCCCAGCGAGGGACCTCTCCTCTTTCCCCTTTCCGCAGCGGCTCATTGTGTTTATGAGACATATCGAATTGCACAAAGCCGCTGTCTCAGCTACATTTTTTAACACGGTGACATTGCCGTACGTTCCCGTCTCAGTCTATTGTTCTGCAGAAAAACATTTGCGGACAGCCCCACAGATAGACCTGGCCCTCTGGGTACCGTGACAAGCCAAAGTCAACTCCATTGATGCCAATTCTTTTATCTAGACTGATCAGTTACAGATAAGACACATAGGACTACATGTATTTATTTTTTATTACACTTAACTATACATTATTTTCAAGTACTATATCAGCTTTATTCATCAAACCTATGAACATTATATTCATAATTTCACAAAATTAAAATTTGTGCCGTTGTTTTCTTCACTAACAAGCGGCATACAATACCGTATTCCATGTTCAGCCAACGGCGCCCTCTGCTGTGAATTTAATGTATCATTCTATTCTCTTCGATTGACGAATACACGACGTGCAGTCTGTTATTAAACAGGTCAAGTTAAAATAAGATTTACCTGTCAGGACACAAGCCTGCAGACTTATCTTTAGCATAAATCCATTTATTTATATAATATGACCAAATCCAGGGTTTTCTGTATTAGCTTTGAGTCTGATACGCCATACTTGCAACAATAACATTCAGTTTCTGGAAAGTGCCTGGGTATATATTCCAAACAGCAGTAGTGTATGGGCTGCAGGATTCTCACAGCTACCCCTGTGGCCAAACAAAACAATTGGAGTGGTGTGTGGTTGGGTGGGTTAGAACAGTGTGGCTGTCACCAGAAGGTTGCTGGTTCAAATCCCAGAGTAATTTTATTGTTGGACCCTGAGCCAGGACCTTAACCCCCAAAAGCCACAGGGACTGGCTGACCCTGCTTTCACAAAAATGTTTGCTTTGGATAAAAGTGTCTAATAAATAAAATGGGGGACAAAAAACCGCCTGCCCAAACTTCAGCTATGGAAATTGTGCCATCTCTCACACAGACTGCAGAAAATAATGATGGTGGCAGCTTTTCTAATCTGAACTCTTCATAAATTGTGTGTCACAAGTCTCCGAGGAGGGGAGATCTTAATGACAGGGGATGAGGCATCCAAGTCTTGCTGGAGGATCTGTAGTAGCAGAGCGAAGTCAGTGTCCCTGGGGAAATTGTTGAAGAGCTGATAGGCAGGAGGTGGGGCACACATCCAGGGATAATAATGATCAGCATTGTCTTCTCTCATAAGGGTTGCTTAGGAGTGATAGGAACACCTCAGGCCACACCTGGCTGGCCCCTGGTCACCAGGTAGTACACAGCCCACCTCATTGTAGATGGCCATGGTTGAACAATTAATGTATTCATCCTGCACCACTGAAATGACCATTAGGGGTCGCTGGTGCTCATTTTCCCCCAAGGTGACAAGTTCACTGATGGGGTCACAGGTTTTCATGCTGACCTCCATCTCAGGACTGCTGATATCCTCCTGACAGGGAGAGAGTGACTGATAAACATTCTGCATGTGCAGATAACGGACATCTTGCGTATCCTGGATAACTGAAGCAGCAGGCAGGCTAATACAATGATGCTAACCTGTGCATGCTTTCTGTTTTAGTCCTGCTGAACTTGGGAAGTTATTTGATGAGAATTTATGAACTGTTACAAAACATTCCACAAACCACATCTCAACAGGTACAATATGCAAAACCTGAAAGGCATTCAGTGTTTTGTGCAAGAAATCTTCAGGGAGTTACTGCAACTTGACTTGCATAACATGAATAATATGATAAAAGTGGACATTCAGTTCATCTGTTTTTAGGAAAGAGGAATCACCGAGTTCAAGAATTAAGTTCATTAGTCGCTCAATAAGCCGGAAATACTAAGATCTTTGCATTAGTGACAATTGCATTTGCGAACGTAAATCCAGCCATTTATTTTTCACTTAAAACAAAAGCCATTATACATCAGGCAAATGTTGATGAGACCTGCTGGTGTTTTTAATGGCAGATGAACTGGGACCCAACTAACAAAACAATGTCAGATTTTATTGTTCTGAGACATGCTGAGCGACTGTAGCCAAGACAATTAGCAGGATGTATTGATATTAAAGATTATTAAAAGATTATTGTTGTAAAGTCTTTGCTCTGAAAGAAGTGCTTCTCTGGCAAAATAAATACCATGAAAGTTATTTCCCAAGTGTACAGCTGATGAAAGGAAAACAGTGTGAGGAAGACGACTTTTTCCTGAGGTAACATCACAGTGCTTCAGTGCCAAAGGTTGATCTCCGCAAGAATCTTGATTTATTTACCTTCCCATACATCCTCGGCACCCAGAGAGAAAGGCTGCCTTTGGCTGGATCAGGTACCACTGGACACAGGGACCTTCTTACCCTGAAGACGACACGACTTATCAGGTTATAAGGTGATAATATGTAACATGAAGAGCACTGTACTGAGCTATAGGATAGAATGGTGCCATTATTCAATGGTGCCCACGTGGTGATCTTCACTATCAGACTCTCACCTCTCTCTGTGCCATAGGATGGTGATCAGTATGAATGTTGTGAAGACTGAGATGATGATGCAGGATAGGATGGTCAACAGTGACACATCACCCTGCCCTAGGACATAAAAAGACCAAATTGTTCCAGAAGGGGGATATAAAGCACAGGAAAGAGGCTGGTAGCTGGATTGATTCACTATTAAGCTTCCTTGTCCACTTATTAGGATGAGTGGCGTGTCTTTGTCACAGAACAGGGTTTCCTAATATGGTAATGAGCCTCACTAGTATTGGACAAATTAAGCTTCATGAACCATTTGCTGCATTATAAGATGCCCACTAGATGGTGCTCTCTGTTAAAAAATACATCTAGCAGCATGCCCCAAAGCAAACTAAAAAGTACAATTTAGTGGGGTCAAATAATACAACAAATAGTTCACAAAGGTTCATTTGGTCATCACATTTCCTAGGGTGAGAGTCAGGGTCTGGTTTGGGTGGGGGAGTAAAATTTCAGTGTCCTCACCTACAACCACAGTGACTGGCAGTCCAGCTGTTCGTCCCACATCTGTGCTGACCTCCACATGGATGTTATACTCTCCGCATAGCTCGCTCAGCAGGTGCCTGTGGCAGTCGGCCGGTACCACAATCCCTATGACACACAAACAGTACACGTGCATACTGGGCGCAGTGCAAGCTTGACCTTCTGCTATTGTAATTCAAAACAATTGTTTACCGATGTACAACACGTGTAATTTTATAAATTATAAATTCTTAAATAGTGAAAAAAATGGAATTCAGCTGTCAATGCAGTAATTTCTGGGTGGCCACAATATTTTTAAATATTTGTATTTGCATAAATTCATTTAATTTGAAAAAATACTTGAAGAAAATGAAATGATTCATTAGTGAATTTATCTTCTAATTCTAGTTTTTAAGCAGTCCAAGACAACTATAATAATATAATTACGATATTGATTAATTGGTACAACTGTAGGACATAGATTCTTAGTACTCAATTTTTCATTCTAACGTTTTTACAGAAATTTGTTGAGTTCTCATTTGGAGGACAGTGAATTATTTTTTGATAAAGATTTCAGCTCTGGTATTTTATTTAATGCAATTTTAAGCACAAAATATATATTTCACTCAAAGCTGCTTAATGAGCCAATCTTTAGCAAAACTTTAAGACTCTCCTCCACCTTGTGTCATTGCTTTAGGTTTTGCTTTTGTCACCCCCTAGCGGAAAAATGGGGGTAGTGGCACTGATTATGTCTACGTTCCAAAGTACAGATTACTAGACCATCATTTGATCAATTAAATTTTAATATTATAAAGTGCGGAATGTTTTCTTAGCGGGTAGCACGGTTTCCTCACACCTCCAGGGTTGGGCGTTCTGGGCGTGTGTGTCACTTGTATGTTTTCCCTGTGCTGCACGGGGCTCCTCTGGGCACTTTGGTTCCTTTCCACACGCCCGAAGAGACGCGTTCTTAGCGTAAATGGCATCTCTCAATGGCCAGTAATGTATGTTTCTGGGCATGGATGCACTATAACGGACTGGCGCCCCACAAAAAACACCTTCCTCGTGCTCCCTGCAACCCAAGATAACATTCAGCCCCTCCAGTGACTCTGACAGATGCATTATATCATAATCTTACCCTTAAAGATCCAGTGTCTATGCAGGTTTTTGGGGTAACCTTTAGGTCAGCTGTTCAAAGCCAGATGTGAGGACTCTTCAGCCAATCAGCCCTCTAGTAATCTGATTAGGGGGTTGCAATGAAAGCCAGCACACATGACGGCCCTTTTTGGATAAGATCGCCCATCGCTGCTACAAATTATATTATTTGAATATGTTCAATAGTTAAATCCATATTATATCAACCCATCCATCCATCCATGCATCCACTTTTCCTTCTTAAGGAAGTATAGGGAGAAGGTTAAACAAGACTGCTCTTTCCAAGACCCTAGGCTCTAACCCTCTCTGGTGGTTCCTCAGGCCTTCCTAGCAGGGAGCCCTGTGCTCCGCCCTCACCCACTTCCTCCGATCAGGGAGACTCACTTCCGACTTGGCCATTCACATGCTGCCAGGACAGGGTGTAGTTCCGGATGAAACCGTGCTGCTGCTCCACGGGAATGGGCTCCCACTGCAGGATCACACTGCTGCTTCTGAGCTCCACAACCTGCAGCTTCGGTCCAGCAGATGGCACTGCGGAGCACGTTGATTTAAGAAATCAGGTAAAAGTACGCGTGTGGACCGGAGGCTTCTGTATTTTTACAGTTGACTCAGCCATATCGCGGGGTTAGGGGCGCGGGCCCCCCCCCCTTGATCTAGAAGAACTGCATAATTTTTTGGCCCCCTTTCCAAGGAAAGCGAGCATGCCAGCAGAGTGAATTAAAGCTGAAAGATACGACAAACGTAAGATACAGAAGCCACTATGAGATTACGGCGAGGTCACATGGCAGGCTGCTGCCAAACACGTTCTCATCCTCCAAACCAACACTGTACGTATATTTTATGCATTTATGATGCTTCGCATGTCATGCTGGCCTTCGCATGTCGTCTGCGGCTTTTGCAAAACTCCCAAGAAAATTCCCATTTAATTTCTTATGCCGACCCCCGCGATATATCAAAACCACAGGGAAAATTGCAATGCAGAATGGAGAACTCTACACTTCAACGGTTGTATATAACCTCATCCCTCACAAATTTGACTGCACTCATCCCAATGATTTTATGTCAATCAAAACACACCGTTTTCTGTTACTGCCACTTTAGAAGCCTGAGCCAGATCTACAATATGCAAAAGAATGGAATGAGTACCTAATTCAGAGACCATGAAGCTGTTATTTCATTAGTCACACAGATGGGTAACTTGCAGGTTCAGATCGAGGTGTGGGGTTTAATTACAATTTAATATCCAATATCCCACTTCAGGCTTGAAAGCCAGGTGCAGGTAGATAAAGTGCAAACAACATAGCTTACAGAACAAAAGTCCAAAATGAGAAACCAAGAGGTCATACACCCGAGAAATCCAGAACCAAAACCAACACTCAAACAATGAGAGATGTGACGTGACAATACTGTCCAGAGAAAAAGAAGTTACAGAAAAACAATATTGTACGGTCATGATGGGATGGCAAAGAAAGTGACAAAGAACTGAGTCCAACTGGAAACTGTGTGAAAACTACCTTTAGTTGCTAATCTAGGATTGATCCTTTTAGCTTAACCGTGAGCCTAACCATAGCGAGAGTGAAAAAAATGCCTGATCAGCATCTCATACCGGAAGCAGAGGAGGAAGATGAGGCTATCGTACCTCCCTGTCGCGTGTAGATCTCCACCGCTTGCTCCTGCCCGGGCAAAGATCCGTACAGGACCCTTACCGACACGTTGTAGCGAACCACTGGCCCGATCCCCTCTGAAACACAAAGGCAGCATGGTGGGATTATCCGGGTTCCTACACTGACCCCTGAACCTGCACATTTCTTTGGATGTTAGATGAAATTCTAAGGCGATAACTAACTTTTGGGCATCACAATTCACACGTCGTTAATATTTTAGGCCCAATACTAAACTTCTTACCAAGTTGTGGATGCAAATATATATCTGTATAGCACAGAGAAGCTAGTGTTCGGGCAAATGTCTTATCCATTATCCAAAGTCCTGGTGATTGTTGTGCATGCGCCACGTAATCACGATTAAATCACGATGTGATATCGTGATTTAACAGATGACAATAAACCTTCTGAATCTAAAGATGCAGCAACCTTCTGTCACTGCTGCAGTATTTTTGCTCAGCTGTGAATCCATGACCGCTAACTACTGGCTGCCTCTTTCTGTTTGCCCCCACGCAAAACGGCAGCCATAAAAATGTAATAAACATGCCACTCGGTTTGCAGAATGACACAGAGTCTAACCTGAAGGGCTGAGCTTTCACATAACAGTTTGGCTTGGACTGTACACATTTATTTAGCCATACATTTTTAATAGGCACTTATCCTGTCATTATAGTGGTGAGCTGGACCCAGTCCCAGGAAACACAGGGCACTGCTTCTCAACTGGTGGGTTGTAACCCAAAAATGGGTCACGGGACCGTTGTCAGTGTGCCGCGACGTGGGTGGATATTTTCGCCGCCAGAACCACCCCCATCCCCATCCCCCTCCCCCCATTGGCAAATGTAACAAAATTTTCCTCTCATATTATTGTGCCAAGAAATAATGTGGGTTCCTGAGGCTAAAGCGGTTGAGAGCCAGTGATGCAGGACAGGCAGCATTTTGGGCAGGATACCAAGACAGAACATCCTATCTTCACACATCTAATGTACCCAAACTGCGAACTAGACCACTCTACTGTCACCAGACATCCATTTTCCACACTGAAACAAAATGGGAGGTTCAGACTCTTGTCAGAGAACGTTGAAAGGAAGGACTGAATCTCTTAATTCCAACAAACCTGTGATGACAGTGTGATTAGCCCCGTTTTCCAGCATCTGCCAGTACAGATAGCGTGGCGCAGACTCGGTCACTGCGAACCACTCCACCACATAGCGGCTTGCTGATTGGCTCTCTAGCACTGTCCATCGTACCAGGAGCTTGAATTCATCCAATGGCAGCACGCTGATGTTCTTGGGAGGCGGGCCAACTAAGAAAAAAAATGGCATAGATAAACTTCTTTAGAGTTTAAGACATCTTATTATCACTATCAGCTAGTGATGGACAACATGAAGCTTCATGAACCATTTGCTGTATTTTTTGACCCCAGTAGATGGTGCTCCGTAATCAAAGAAGGCACAAAACATGCTCCACAGAAAACCAAGAGCACCGTCTATTGGTGTTGGAAAAATATAGTTGATGGTTCTTGAAGTGTCATTTTGTTCATCACCACTAAAAGCTACATTACTGTTGTTTTTCTGTATAATGTCATTTTCTCATGTTTTGTTCATAAATGGAGGCTTAAAGAAGCAGTGTGTGTCTGTAAGCTACTCAACGAGGGGTCACAAAACAGCAGCAGTGGCTGGCAGGTCACCTGGATCTGTGGCAGCGGGAACCCCGATATACGCAGGTGGGGAGGCGCCGGCGGAGGTGACCGCAGACACGCTGCAGGAGCAGGGCTGCCGGGGCAGGTCCAGCTTGCAGGACGTGGAGTTCGGGGAAACAGTCCCACAGCCCCTGTCCCGTGTCTGTGTGGAGGTGTCCTCACACCCACATGACGCGTTATACCCCAGAACATTACCATTGGCCAATCTGGGCGGCAGTGGCTATAAAACACCCAATATATACTTTCATGAGGTTCAAAATCTCAAGCGGTGGGCCTGGTTATGTGTCACCAGACAAGAACTAATAAGAATGAATATTCTGATCACAGGCACGGAACCCTAACTCACTGGGTGAGCACAGCGCCCCCTACAGGCTATAATAATTGGGTATGGAATCCAGCTGTTTGAGTTACTGCTTCTCTGCCAGTGACCAGAATGTAAAAGGGTTAATCAGTTTACAAGTACGGATGGAAAGGGGGGGAGGGGGGTCATTGTTAAATTCTCACCTTCCAGAGCAGGGTGACTGTCCTAGACCCTCCTGGGCCTGGAGGATCCACCTGCGTCCAGATGTGGGGGGCAACCGAAGGGGCTAGAGGGCAGAGGGGTGACACACACACACGCACGTTCACTCGTGTGCACCCCCAAGCCGTCACTCTACAACCTGCATACTCAGGAGTCACACTAGCGCTCCATCCGAGCATGGATATCCAACACGGCATTTATGCCGGACCACCCTGCTCTCATCGCTTAGGCAACAGAGACACATCCTGGGCTGTGTTCGGAATCGCTTCCCATTGCAGAAACAGTGCGATAGTGTGCCTGCCATTCTATAGTGCCTATAGTGAATTCTCAAAGGCAAATCTGACTCGCTGTACAATGCATGATGAAATGCCAAGACACTGCAAGTTGTACTGTACAAATAAAGGGTTATAGGAGGCAGACTCTGATGGTGCCAAAAATGTATCTGTTGTCAACCACAATAAACATGTTGACCCACGAGGGTGACTTTGCATTTACAAACACACAATTATTTCTAAAGTAACCATATTATGTATGTTAAACATTATATATTGGGCTCTCGAGCGAGGCCCTTACCCTGTAATTGCTCCATTAATCTGCATGTAAGGAGGTCTCCCAAGTTACAGGGAAATTTGGGTTTTGGTGGCAGGATTGGCACTCCAGCCACTGTTAAACTCACACTGGTCCATTTGAACTTAGTGTGGTGCTGAGGTATCACCTGCTACATGGTTGCTCTCAGGTTCTCATCCCCGAGGTGGTTTGTCATGTAGTAGGTGCGGCAACACACTGCAATCAGCACATGCTCCTTACCTCTTAATATATATGCAATCCATGCAAAGACTGACATCTCAATTTTAATCATTTAATAGTAATAAAATTATGAAAATAACAAAAAATACATTAAAATTACAGGCTCATGCATCAAAATTCACTTTCTCCTTTATTCCATTTTGTTTATGCCCTTCAAATATCACCTGTCCAAGGTTGCTAGGATACAAACACAGAACATCTTGGAATGTAGTGTCTGAAACTGTCCGTCGGCAAATTCCCGATGTAGCAAACTACATAGTTTCCTCTACAGTAAGTGAGCGAGTGAAGCATTTCGAACGCAGCCGTTGTGTCTGTCACTATGGGAACAGCTGGGCACCTGCTTCCATGTACCTTTGAGACAGTACCTTTCAACTGACCCACCTCCCCCAGAATTTGTTACCTCCCTCTGCGGTGCGCGCTTCCAGGGCTGAGCTCCAGTCGCTCCAGTGCTGCGAGCGGTGGTAGCGGTATCGGATACGAATGGCGTAACGGGTGAAGGCAGAGAAAACGCACAGTTCCACGGTGTGCTTGGTTGAGAGGAAGAGGGGCCGCTCCGTCATCTCTGCGTACTCCGTCCTCCTGAGGTCCTGCTCCGACACCTGGGGTTTGGTCTATAGGGACATGGGTGAATGTGTGACTCACGGCAGTGTGAGCCTCATCGGCGCCACCTTGAGTAAAAATGCATGTTGTCTTTGCCACAGAAGTAATCTGTTCTACAAACCCTTACGTGGGTCAGATTTTCCATAAATCCGATTTACCTTTCCATACCGCTCATCAGACCTGAAGCCAGGGTTAGGCAACCTTATCCACAAAGGGCCAGTGTCTATGCGGGTTATTGGGTTAATCTTTCAGTCAGCTGTTGAAACCCAGGTGTGAGGACTCTAAGGTGGCAGCAGGGGTGGGGGGGAAATATTGTTTTTATTTTGTAAAGCATTTTACATTACTTTTATTTATATAGCACTTTTCAAAGAAATACAGTCTGATTACTAATTATCTATCAATCAATCAAATTAGGTAGTTACAGCATAACCCACACACCCAACGGGCCTTACTGGATGAGGCTGCCCCCCCTGCCTTAAAGCAAGAAACACACAAGCTGAAACTATACTACTAATACATATTAAATAGATAACATATACAAATATATATATATATATATATATATATATATATAAAGAGATGAAGTTTAAATATAAATTTCCAGTTTGTCACCTTTCTGTTGTAGGGTCTCCAGAAACTCTGTATCTTGGATATTTTTTGCATAAGTTTAGATTTACACAAGTTGGTTTTAAGCAGGTCGGGAGTTTGCCTGTGTTCACTGATCCTGCAGACTGGCACCGGAACCATATTTTGTTGTATTGCATTAAAATTTCTTCAGAGCGTATTTGGCTTTATTATATTTTATATGGTTATGCTGTTGTGTACGTCCCAAGGAACAGGGCTGGATGGGAGGTTCTATTAGGTTGAGAATCCTAACCTAGCACAGTGTGCTTCAAGCTCAAATTTGAATTTCTTCTCTGCTGGTAAGGTAGGACTCTGTTTACTTTCTGTCTTGAAACTGTTGTAGTGACTGCTAGTGTCTGTTAATCAGTTGTTTCAGGTAGCTAATCAAGTGTAGTTTCGGTCTCCCTGAAGGTGTAAATTGGAGTAGTGAAATAGGTGTAAATTAGGGGCGGGGCTAACTGATATATTGAAGGTGGTTAGAGACTAGCACAGTTAACCTGCTATTAATCGTTCCTTTCTTTTCTATCCTCTCCTCAATTTTCAAACTCACACCATCGCTGCAGACATGTGCCTCAGACCTATCCCAGTCCTCTTATTTCTTAGATCTAGAAGATCCCATCCAGCATCCAAGCGCCACATAACCAGTAATCTTATCTACCCTCCCCTGTCATCCCAGTCCCAGCGTAGTGTGTTGGCTGGCCTCTGGAATTGCCAGTCTGCTGTAAAGAAAGCTGATTTCATTTCTGCCCTTGCTTCCCACCATTCTTTTGACTTTCTGACTCTAACTGAGACCTGGATATCCCCAGAGAACTCGGCTACACCAGCAGCTCTCTCCTCTGCTTATGCATTCTCTCACTCTCCACGCCAGACGGGCAGGGGCGGTGGCACTGGTCTGTTACTATCACGGAACTGGTGCTTTACTCCCCTCTCTCTCCCCCAGCTCAACATTTCATCCTTTGAATTCCATGGAGGTGCAGTCTCCTCTCCATTCAATATTCTTATCATCGTTGTATACCATCCTCCTGGCCCCCTAGGCCACTTTCTAGAGGAGCTGGATACTCTCCTCAGTCTCTTCTCCACTGACAGCTCCTCCCTCATTCTACTTGGTGATTTCAATCTCCCCCATGACAAGCTCCTTTCTTCTGGTCACCTCCTTTTCTCTATTCCTTTTCTCTGACATCCAACAACTGCTCTCCCACCCACAAAGGAGGCATTGTTCTTCAGCCGCCCCTCTCCAGCCACCGACATCACTACAACACCTCTTCACACCTCTGATCACCACTTAGTATCCTTTACAATCATCCTACCCCTCTTGCCCAATCCTGGCTTTCAACATTTCTCATCCACTAGACCAAACCTCCACTCTGTCTCCCCTGCATCTGTAGCTTCCTGCACCCTGTCCTACCTTCCTGATCTTAACTCCTTCTCCTCCCTTGCACTCGAGCCTGCAACT
>JAABNX020000049.1:12383415-12400961 GCA_015163995.2 Mormyrus lacerda
ACTGAGAAGCTGCATGCTGCTAGGTCAGCCAGACTGTCATCTGTTCTCATCCTTCTTGACCTATCAGCAGCATTTGACACGGTCAACCACAAGACTCTCCTGTCCATCCTTAGGAGTCTTGTCATTGGTGGCTTGGCTTGGCGATGGCTTGCATCCTACCTCGACAATTGATCGTACCAGGTGACATGGAAAGGATCCACATCTATCCCATGTAGTCTCTTCACCGGTGTCCCTAAGGGCTCGGTTCTTGACCCGCTCTTGTTCTCCCTTTATACCAAATCTCTTGGTGAGGTCATATCCTCTCATGGCTTCTCTTACCCCTGCTATGCAGATGACACCCAACATCCTCTCCTTTCCTCCTTCAGACACTCACATCTCCACTAAGATATCTGCATGTCTAGCAGACATCTCATCTTGGATGACCGCTCACCAACTAAAACTCAACCATAGTAAAATGGAACTGCTTTACATCCCGGCTGACTCATCCCCCTCCTGGACCTTGCAATCTCCCTTGACAACTCCTTGATCGCAACCTTGGGGTTACCATGGATAGTTTTAATATCAGAAGGATACGTCCATTTTTTTTTCCCCCACACAGGCTACCCAGATACTGGTTCAGTCCCTCGTCATCTCCCACCTTGACTACTACAACTCGTTACTAGTGGGTTTACCACTGAGAGCCATTCACCCAATCCAACTAATTCAGAATGCAGCTGCTCGACTTGTTTTCAGCCTTCCCAAGTTCTCCCACATCACTCCTTTGCTGCGCTCACTACACTGGCTTCCTGTGGCTGCCCGCATCAGATTCAAAACACTGATGCTTGCATACAAAGCCAAAAATGATCTGGCACCATCCTACCTACAAGACCTCATCACACCCCGCACTGCACCACGATCTCTCCGATCCTCCAGCACTGCTCAACTGGTCCCACCACCACGCAAGGCACAAGGAAGACACATCTCTTGGCTCTTCTCTGTTCTGACACCAAGTTGGTGGAATGAACTCCCCCTAGATATCCGAACAGCCTAGTCACAGAATGTCTTCAAAAAAAAAAAAAAACGACTTAAAACACACCTTTTCCAGAAATACCTGAATTAGCACTTCAGGTATTAAACTGAAGCTCTTTTCAAAAAAAAAAAAAAAAAATCTGTAGTTTCCCAACAGAGTATTAGATCGCTTGTATTCATAGCCTTGGTTTTACTGAGCTAGTATCGGGGAAAATTCATAGCAGAGTCTTAAAGCACTTATGTAAGTCGCTCTGGCTAAGGGCGTCTGCAAAGTGCTGTAAATGGAAATGCAACTCTAAACCAGGCCACATGTCAGAATTAGTCCCTGTCCTATGTCAATTCCCTGCTTGGCCAGCAGGTGTCACTGGTCATTCCATGTCCTTGGCACTCTCAGCCATGCAGCAGCACTAACACAGTAATGGAAACAAGGATTTTTGTATCCTTGTTTCCAATTCCCTGCCTGTGTCTGGTTTAGTAGCAATGTATTGTTTCACATGCATACCTAGTGTTTTGGTCCTGTGCTTCTTAACTATCCTCACCTGACCCCTGTAGTTCTTAGTTCCCTTTCAATTAACCTGTTTCCATCCACCTATTTTCCATTACCTGTGTATATCTGTGCCTGCCCTTACCCTGATTGCTCAGTTGGTCATTCTGTGCATTGGTTGATGGATCCTGCGTTTTGTTCCCTGCCTCGCTGTAGCTGTTCCTGTGTTGCTCCCTCCTTTAGTTCTACTTACCTGCCTTCATTAGACCCATTAAGTTTCCTGTTTCTTTTTTTTGGTTAATTCAATAAGGTCCCTTGTTTTGTAACCTGCATTGTGGATCGCCCTTCCACTATGCCACAGCACAACAGGCCACCACAGATAGGCCAAATTTGTTGTGCACACATACATTTCACAAACACCATCTAATAAACAATCATACACATCAATAAATGAGGGTTGATTTGCAAGCATTGTGGGTAGGGGTTATGAGACAATATTGGTTCAAACTAGCACACAGCTTTTTATTTTTTTATATGGTACAAAATTGTTACTACACAGCTGAGATCAATTTAACGTGAAAAATGTTTATCATTAAAGTAAATTAACACCTATGCTACCATGCCTGTTAGTGATATTTGAACGCTTTCCATTGCTGTTTATAACCGCATCACATCAGCAAAGTGCACAGAAGGCATGGAATTCACCTTTCTTGCTCCAAGTGCGCATTCTTTGGACCGCACTGAATTGCAAGTAGTTTAAGGCATATTGAACGGCAGCATCCACTACAAACAATCATCTGGGGTGAGGCGTTCAACCATTAATGTAAAGTAGCTAAACGTTTTTCGTAGTTAGTCGAGAGGCTTTGTCGTTAACCAATGAAACGCAATAATATTGTTTGATGGGTGGATCACAGAGTTAACAGTACATAACTCATTATATGACTGCTGAACTTTATCATAAACCAGTCATCTGTGTACTGAGAGTATTCGTTCATTTTCATGCAACTGGACTTTTTTTTTCCCTCTCTTTCCCTTCAGTCGACACTTTGTAATTAGTCATTTATATTTTTTTGTGCACAATGTTGATATGTGGGTCTCAGTGCTGTGGGATCATGACAAACAGGTGAAACCACAAACTAAAAGGCACGGATTGGTACCAGAGGTGGACGTTTCAGGTCCAGAAAGTAAAAACCCAGACCAGGATTGTGTTTCAACCAACAAGTTGAGTACTACGACTATGATCAGCTGGTTGGTTGAAACAAAATCCTGGTGTGGATTTTTATTTACTTTCTGGACCTGAAGTGTCTACCTCTGGCTGGGACCATTTAAATCTAATTCACCATATGATGGTGTTCTGAATGGCAGACCAGGCCGCTGGGAAATCTCCTTGTACGTTCTGGGCCCGAAAAAGAATGAGCTGCTGACCTGGATCTCAGACAGGTACCACACCTGATACCGCAGATGACCTTCAGCGACCTCCCGGGGAGACAGGGCGAAGTGTGGGGGCAGGGACCATTGGAGCTGCAGGCAGCGGGGGCGTCCTGCTACAGGGCACAGCTGGGAAAGTTCAGGGGGGTACAACCTCACTGGGGCGGAAGCACAGGCAGAAGGACAGTAATCATTTTTAGGTCATAAGACCCAGCCTTCAAATTCAAAAACGAGGTCCGGAGAACCTCTTAACGGGATCTGACCCATTTCAAGGCCGTGGAGGCAGCGGTGAGCTGAGGTGGCCTCCCTGTGGGCTCCGCGCATCGTCACGGCGATGCAGTAGTAGGCTGTCACCGTGGTGATGTTCACTGAGCAGTGGTCAATGAGCGTCTCGCAAGACCGGACCATATACACCTCACCATTAGGCTCCAGGGTCCTAAAAATGGTGAGTGAAAACACACCAAGCTGAAATGAGCCATTACTCGATACAAGCCCTGGTAGAAAATACATTTCCTGTCAATATCTTAAACACGTGTGTTTACTAAAATTATTTTCACATTTTCTGGTGCTGATCAGAAGACAGAAACCAGTCTGATCATATCACCTGTAACATCCTGCACAAACTGTCTAACTGATACATACTCGTGTGCTTCAGTGCAGGAAGCTCGCCTGACCACAGCAGCCAGGGACACACTGATATTACATTTCAGGGCCACAAGCTGGCATCAGACCCAATACATCTGAGATTTAAGCTCCGCCCACCAATATCGAGCACTTAGAACACAGGGCTGAGCCGGGGGGCAGGTGAAAGAAATTGCTGAATCTACACTAGAGGCCAAAGTTGTGAAAATACTTCCAGTTTTTAGAGATTGCAGAACTTTATTCCAATTGATTTTTTTATCAACCAATGTGCGATATTCGTAAAACGTTCTCTCTTTATAAATATCACCACCGATATTCGTGTTTAATGCCAAAAATGCAAGGCGTTTCCACAATTTTGCCCGCTACAATAAAAAGGATGGCAATTACACTGACTTTGGCCTTGCATGTTAGAAGGAAACCCCCAGCTGTTTCAGGAAGAGCATATCTGTGCCAGCATCAGCAGAGTATGCACAGCGGCTGCAGAGTCTCAGACAGCCGCAGAGTTTCAGCCTTTATCTGCACCTGATCTGGCCAAGTCACTGTTCACTGATTACACGTTTATTCCCGCGACACTGTCCGGGCACCGTGCATGTTTGATAGCATATTAGCATATGGTCACGCAGAACGTGCGACACTTTCCTGCGATCTACCGACTGCACCGAGGGGCGATTCCCCCCCCCCTGCTGAGACACCCCCTCTTTTTCATTTTTTGTTTTGAACAAAAGGCAGAAGGCAAAAAAAAAACAAAAAAAAAACGCATTGCTTGATCTTGAGGACAGTATCTATACACAATTCAATTCAATGCATCGAGCAGGAAAGTTGTATCACTTAATGATTAAAACGCTGCCTTTCACGTAAGCCTCCAGGATCGGCTCTGGACTCCTCGATCCTGAGTAGGGCAAGTAGTTTCAGAAAATGGATGGATGGACGGACTCAGCAGGGCACCCAAGAAAACTATACAATAAATGCCTGCCTTCTGCAAACAGAGGAGATAAAATGGAGGACGAGACTGTAATAAATCCAACACTAACCCCTGAGCTGCAACAGGGCCAGAAAAACCCAGTCCTGGGCAGTTACTGCAGAAACGAGGCGAGCATGAATCTGCCCCTACTGGCATATGCGTGGGCGGAGATAATTAGCATCTGCTCCGAGGGCATTCCTACCCTGAGCTTTATCGTTCGTCGCCGCTGCACCGTTTCTAATCAGCGCCAGTGTGCCGGCACGGTGCGGGCGGGGGGTGACGTCCCTACGCCAGCTGAAGCTCAGTATCAGTTCATCTCCAGTGGAGGAGTCACATCAGCATGCACTTTCCATTAGCAAGGCCTGTCATTAAATATTGTGCGCAAGGACTTTCCGGTAACCAAAGGGGGTCGGGGGGTGATCGCCTTCTTACTCGTTGATCTGCAGGATATATGAGGTTCCCGGGATGGTGCTGTCATAGCCATAGACCCACCAGCAGGTGGCATTGCTGTGCTCCAGGAACTCACAGTCCAGAAGGGTTGGGGAGGGAAGGGGCTGGGCTATTGAGGCAAGAAGAGATCAGGTTAGACCAACTTGAAATTAATGAATAAGTTCAACGCAGGAGACTAAGGATATATCCGCAAAAACACAATTCACCTTAAGTTGCCTGTTGCAGTGATTACAGTGAAAAATATATTTACATACGATATAAATAAAGAGGGAAAAAAATAAATATGGCCTAAATTTTTAGAGTCCGTCACTCAGAGGATCTCAGACTCATTTTAACGCCACCCCCCCCCCCCATGACATCCCGGCATATAACCAATTTATCCCAATCTCCACAGCCCCCACTACACCTGCAATGAGAGCAACTCCCACTGTGAGGGCGAGGCAGCCAGCCACCTTGCAATGCATCACAGTCATGTCTCCGTGTCTCCAGGTCCAATCATGACACCTGTAAAGCACCGTCAAATTAGATTAGATAATCCTTGTGGGAAGGAAAGACCTTCTGAATCTCTTCTGACTCACAATGACCCACAATCTGCACACCAACATCCTCATTACTCACATTTTACTATAATTAAAAACCATCCATCCATCCATCACCATAACCACTGGATCCAAACTCGGGGACAAGGGGGTAAGGGGGGACCCAACCCTGGGCAGTTGCCAATACATCCCGGGGCACGTGCACTCGCGCGCGCGCACACACACACACAAAATTACAGGGCCAATTTAATATCGACAAAGGACCTACCCTGCACGCTTTTAGACCGTGGGAGGAAGACGGAGCCCCCGGCGGAAACCCACGCGAACACCGAGAGAGCGTGCGAACTCCACACAGAAAGGACCCGGGACCGAATCCAGGACCTTCTTGCTGTGAGGCAGCAGCGCTAACCACTGTGCCCCATAATTAAATGACCAGTCACCCCAAGTACTCAAAATTAAAACAAAAAATATCTTATTTTTCGAGATTTTGGTTTACCTAATAATCATCTTTCTTTTTAGGACATCGCGAAAAAATCTTTTGCCGACAACAGGGATAAACCTACTAACGTATTTCATGAAGGGAAGGCGAGACATTTAAAGCTTAAATTTTTTTTTAAATTGTTGTAATATTTGCGGATCAAATTTACATCAACATTTCACGCCAGTGATTTGATCTCCATCATTTCCGTCCACATGTAACAATTTATGTATAATATTTACTCTTACTGTTATAAAACAGTTATCTGCAGAGGTAGAACAGTACCAGCAGGTCTGGTCCCTATTACTGACTGAGTGTCAACACCTGTATTAACAGAAAAAAAGGTGTTAGGTGGTCAAATAGTTTTTCCCAATATTCTCAAAACCCATTTCCAGTACATTTTTTTGGGTGGGGTGTGGTCTCGAAACACTCCTGAAAGTTTAGAAATTAGTTCGAGGAGATTCTTTCGATCTATGCCATGCGTTATTAAAGGATGTTATTTAGCATGTAACACTCGACTGCGCTATGAAATAAAAGCGCGAATTTTAATGCTATGCGAGTACCAGATGTATTTAGCTTCATTTTAAAAATACTTGTTTATCCATGCATGATAAAAGGTAAAAAAAAAGGGAAAAAAAGAAAGAAAAATACAAGACTTTGAAAGATAAAAGGTACGGTAGTATAATATAAAAGCGACAGAATACATTATTCTTCTGTACGGAAGAAAACGTAGGCTATATTACCTTAAAACGACGCATTTCCTTGCTTACTTTGACAATGATGTGACAAGACCGCTAGAACTGACGACGGTGAGCTACTTCTCATAGCAGCGGGCGGTCCCTGCAGTTTTCCGCACAATCTCAATTGCTTTTAACTCCTCTGATTAAGTTTGCAAGATCACCTGTTCGCATTTATGATGAATCAGAAGCGGAGAGCGTGGCCATTGTTAGGTCCGGTCACTCTGGCTATAGCATCGAGTATTTCAGCACTGATGCCAGTTTTCCTCAAAAAAAAAAAAAAAAAGTCAAGCCCCAGGTAAACTTGACTTAGCTAGAAACTTCCCTGGCGGATAGTTAGATATGCAGTGCGCTCTGATGCTGTGACTATACGTCTGTGTTTTGGGTTTTCTGTAACGTGTAGACCTGCACGTTATTAGCCAAAAGCCAATAAACGTTTAATGCGACTTATAAATTATGTTCGTTTTAACAAAAGACGTCCGGCTGCACTTTAGATAATTATTGTGATAATACTTCTGATCGCCCCGTCATCAAGTAGCGTACTGAGCGGGCTCACTATGCATTAACACAAGGTACAAGATCCCAGTGGTGACTTCATAAAAGGAAAACAGCTCGATTAACATTCCCCATCTAGCTGTGTTAATATGAAAACAACGACCGAAGCACTGAGCAGTTATTACTGCGCAGTGGCAGTACAGATTCAGTTACAGGGTTATTAAGAAATATTCATATGTTGAACGTGACTTTGATGCGCCTAAAGTATTGTTTTACCTAAGAAACTATTTAAATTTTTTGATGTTGTAAAAATTCGACTCACTTGACACTATAAGCAATCGCTGTAATGTGTTAACTGAATCCAGAAATGCGCATAGTATTAATAACAAGCTTCCCAAATAACAGTGTAATGAAATAAAGTGTTTAAATGTGATGAAATCTGTGGAACAGACCTACAGGACTTAATCTGCAACGTTTGTAGCTTCTATGATTCAGAGATAAAAACAGACCACAAATGCCTGAGCCTATACGGAAACATTATTTACCGCAGGGATGGCCAATCTTATCCACAAAGGGATGGTGTTTATGCAGGTTTTCGCTGCAACTCCATAATTAGGTCACTAATTAGAGGACTGATTGGCTGAACAGTCCTCACACCTGGGTTTGAACAGCTGACCTACAGGTTACCCAAAAAACCTGCATACACACCGGCCCTTTGCGGATGAGTGGTCACCCCTGATTTACTGTATATTTTGTACATGAGGTTTTTTTTAATATATATAAGTAACCTAAATGTGCATGACTTCTTCCTGAGCAGCCAGCAGTAAATGTTTATTCTGTCTCTGTCATACCATGCAAGCATCTTTGGAAGCGTGTTAAAAGCAGCCGTATTGTGCACATCGTCACGCGTGGTTTTTTTCAGACGCAGAAGACTTTGCCGACAGTGGCTTTCACAGACTTTATTCTGAGCAAAAACACAGGAATCATCTGTCTGGGTTCTTGGCCCCGGATGAGATTTGGCTACTACTTCTTGCACTTGCGTGGCAGCGGGGTGCTCAGCTGCAGGAGCCGCAGGGAGGCAGTACCATAGAGGGCGGCCGGACTGACGCGGTAGGGGTCATGTCCTTCAAACAGCGCCCTCCGCTGTTTGGGCTGGGCCAGCACCTGTATCCGCTCGCTGGGAACCCCACGTAGAGCTGACCTTGGGACCGTCCACAGCACAGGCCGATCCTGCTGGTGCTCAGGGTGGTCAGACTTTGGGACTGAAGGGGGTCACAGACACACATATTTTAATTTCCGTCCATTGATCTTTGTACATTTATGCTTCCATTCATCAGAATTTATCTTCAGCCAAGAGTTCATTTTTTTGTTTCTCTCAGCAGGGCCATAATAAAGACATCCAGCTTCCGTGCCGCATACTTTAAGCGAAATGCAGCATCAGAAACCAACCCAGGACCTGCTGTCGTGATACCAGGGACTGTGACTGTGATTAATACTGATAATTCATAGTCACTCACTGGCCAGGAGGTGTATTCGGGGGGGCGTTTTGGTGAGACGCAGCCCTCTGGCAGATGGTTTGTGCTCATCATCAGGGAGCAGGGCCGCCACTCTCCTAGGCTGGGATAACTGGCAGATTCGGGGGCTGGGAGCAGCTGTTCCCATAGACTTACTCACCTGCTACTGACAACAAAGACTGCAATAATCTTCACTCTCTCTTTCTGCAGGCCTGGCAACACTTACACAATCTGGCCCATCTGGCTTTGTAATGAAACATGTAGGAGTTTTACTAATATGCATGCATTACATCCATACATCATGTGCTGTTAGTCAGGACTGGTTTGACTCTCGTTCATGGGTAGCTTTGGTGGTTTGTATTGGACTAATGTAGGTAGTCACTGACAGTGCATGGTAAACCCATAAAACACTGTCTTTTCTTTCAATGATTTATTAACTTGGAACAAACAATATTGTAACAACATAAAGGAAGTAAAAGAAAACCGCAAACAATGTGAAAACCGGAAGTAGCTTAGGCTGGAGAGCTGATCAAGCCATCAGCTAAATGAAAGTACAGTCAATACTCACTGTGGCCAACAGGGGGCGATCTGGTTGCCAGCCCACAGCGGGCGGGCGGGGTATAGCCAGGTGGCACACCCTCTCCGAGGGGGAAGCCTGCAGGGTTGCGGCCGTCACCTGCCATGCCGGAGACCGCCTGCAAAGAATGGAACAGTAGCTACACACGAGACATCGGTTTTACCGCAGGTGAAATTCGATAAAATTATAACAGCCTGGCAAGTGCAGACAAAAAGGCTGTTGCCCTAAAGGAACTTGTATTGTGGCGTGATGAGAGGCACATTTCACTCACAAGAAAAAAAACACCCATTATACGTGAAATGTGCATCAACTATTAAAGTGAACAGACGCAAAAGCATGGCAGCTAACCTATTATTAACATAAGGTTGTGATTATTATACACCTGAAAATACATATTTCTTACGGAGGTGTTCAGGTAATAATAAAGCAGGAGATACAACAGAACTTCATTTCACCTGTTCTCCGGGAAACTGGGGTGGACCAGCTTCTTAAGGGCGAGCTGGGCCCAGCGTGGTGTCAGATCTGGACACACGTTAAAAATACGTGCATCAATAATAGTTTATTGCCTTAAGTATAAAATTTATTTTTAGAAAGAGCTAAAATGGCAGTGAACCCTAACCAGGTTTCGTATAGTGGAGAGCCATTGTTCGAATACAAGCAATACAAAAGTGATTTACATGCCTATGAGCACAGATGGAAAGCAGAGAGAGATTTTATTTACCGAAGGTGGTTGTTGAACCCTTTGATTCCACGGGAAGTTCATCTAGCCAGTATACCGATCTCCTTCACCAGCGAACAGAGACAGAAATGAGCCCCCAGCGAGAACACAAGTATAACACATAACCTGGGAAGCTGATTTATACCGAGCCCTTGCTTACAGGCGCGTATGCGAGCCACATAAACGAATTACGAACATTTGAAATTAAGGAAACTGCAGTGTTGCTGTGATGAATGTCATGATGTCACGGAGAAACTGCTTTTGTAATCGCTGCTGAAATGTACCTTAATTATAGCAGCGGACAGTGAGCGGGGTGTCCCCGAGGCGGCGCGGCATGATACGGCACCTGTCGGGGTATTTCAGCCGGTTCGGCTTCGGCTGGGCGAGCTGTTCGATTCGCGCCGACATAGCCCGCGGCACTTCACTGCATGTCACTGTCTAAGCCTTATTTATCTGTGGAACGACAATCGGTCGTATCTTATTTCAAAATGTCATCGCCGTATAAGTAGCATTTAACATATTCTGAATGGCAAATCGACGTGTTAACTAATTAATCTTAATAAGCGCTTAAACGTGCAATTATACATGTTTTAATTGTTTTGAGAAATGCAAATACATGTACATATCCTACCTGATCGCTGTGTCACAAAGACGCTAAACCCGGTACCATAGCAACGTGGGCCGACCAGTGTGGGGTTTTTATATTGGCCTAGATTTTAGTTATATCCATTGTACTTAAGTGTTTGTTAGCGTGTTTTCAGCGTGTTATGGTACCCTGACTAGCATAAGCGGTTGTAAGAGTAGAACCCTGACTGAACTTCAATCGAAAGGTTTAATTAATCACCTCAAGTGGAACTTTTGCCAACTTCATTCTTTTAGTCTTCCGAAAATACAGAAACAAACGTTTTTTTACAAAAATGGGCGATGCAAATAGGAAGCGATGCAGATGCTACTAATTATCAAGTAGAGGAAATTATTGGGCCCAATCATCATATTTACTGATCAATACCGCTGGCTCCTCTTGCATAAGGTTTTAATTCCTCTCCTTAGAAAACTCTTTCAGTCGGGGACACAGAGCATCTGCTAGCAACCTTTCATATACACTCATTAATGATTTTCCTTGTCTCCTGCTAATACATATTGTCTCTTTAGAGATATTGCTCTCTGAGCTTTTTGGAATACATTTTTAATCACCTATAGCTTTATCATTTGAAGTCGTATACATGATATAGCCATAATTTTACAATGCATTTAATGAAGTCTATCGTTTTAATTTACATAGGGCAGTAAATAACGTAAAAATGACATAAAATTGTGGGATGTATTAAATCCCCTGATTGGGTATTGGGGGGGGGGGGGGTCGTCCTAAGCGTACACCTGTCTCATTTCTGGAAATATGCACTATTTGCAGCAGGGCCTCAGCTTACGGTCCCTGGGCCTCACCCCTTCCCTTGGGGTGTCCTGGCAGCTTGCTGTCCCTGTGAGATTTCACACCCTGCCTGTGATTTGGGTAACTCTACATCGCCGTCCCACTTGCAAGGCTGATTGCTAACTATCTAGGTAATGCTGTTTCCCGTCTAATGTGATATTGTTTGTTGCTCAATGGGTTATATGTCTCAGGTGCACTCTACACTGAAATTATTCTGCAAAGCACCATCCCCTGGCTCTACTTCAGCACCAAGACCAGAACATCCCAAAGCACTAATTTCCTGTAGTAAAAGGTCCCTGAACTGCAAACGTGTAGAAAAACAAACCCGTCGTGTAAGTCGTGATGCTGGGAGTCGTGTGTAACATACGGCCATGCCACCTCACCTTCAGTCGCAAGAGTTTTAATAGCCAGAAGGATGAGCATGAGAGCTTGGTTTCCGCCGTGAAGAAGACAGTGTTATGGTCTGTTGTTGGTCAATTTAATAGATTGGAATTTTAGAGGCAGGGACGAGAATGTATGTCTAGGGAGGATTTATCGTATAACCTGTACATTCATGTATTTAGCAGATGCTTTTGTATGAAAGCAACTTACAGTGAGACAAATTGCATATTGCAAACATTCACACCGGCGATGAGTCAACTAGGCATAAGTGCAGCTAGGCGGAGCTTCCAGTGAACACCCAGCTACAGGTATCAGCAGGTTTTTTGATCAGCACTGGACCAACACCCGTAACAGGAATCCTGCAGCAAAGTGTAGGGGCCGTGGAGGTGCGGTCCATCCGACCGACCTAGTCCTCATGACCAAGCAACTTGTTCACCGCCCTTGTCATCTGTACTGCAGTCTCGCATACTAATGCCTGGGGGCCCTTTGAGACTGAGACCAAAGGAGCTGTGCTATAAGGCAAAACAAGCGATCACAGATTCAAATGTCTACACCTGATAATTTGCTCCTACGTCTTGAACTGTATTCCCTCCCCCCTCAGCATCAGCTGGTGGGGGTGGCCGGAGGGCACACAGGCTGAACTGATCTGAACTGAGACTTATTCCCTCTACACACACGGAATATGCACTTTTACTCTTCTGGCTTCTAATCATCACACAATCCCCCATGTTCACTGTATCACATTCATCCTAGCACAATTGTGTTCTATACAATAAAATACTGTTGATCATAATCATTGCAGCAGTGTTACAGCTCCCAGATGCTGTTTACCTCAGGCACAATCATGTAGGGCATTTGGGCAGTGCTGGCTTGATGGTTAGGGAAGCACACTTGTAATCGAAAGATTGCAGGTTCGAATCCCCCACCAGCAAGTCACCACTAAGATACCGTCCCCAAGCACTGCTCCCCAGGCGCTGAATTAACTGCCCCCTGCTATGTCACGAAAGTCACATATGGGTTAAATGCAGAGGACACATTTCATTGTTGCGCACTTTGTGGTGTGTTAACAATGACCACCGATCTCTAAATTCTTAACACACGTGCATTAATTTAAGTGCAATATTTCTCTTGCACTTTCAACTGAGTACTCTGTGTGTTGTATTTAGACATTTCTATTTTTATGTTATTATTATTATTATTTAGCTTGTATAGTTTTTAAGGCCTCTACAAGATTGATCCAAATGGCATGTCATTGTACAGTGACAATATATATGTTGTATCTCGTATCGAGGAACCAGTGACGCCAGAGGAGGCGCATGAGGTCCACGGGGAGCAGCTGAAAAAGCAGCTCTCCTCCCGCTCCGGAGCTCCCTGGCCTGATTTCCAGGCCGAACCCCCTGCTGCGGCAGCTCAGGGGCCCTCAGGATGCAAATCATCTGGGTGCAAAGACAAGCAGAGAACCCTGGCAGGGGGTCCTTAGAGACCTCAGCTCCGCCATTAGAGTCAGGGGAGGGATTCTAGCAAATGGACCAAGTTTCTAATCTTTCGCATTTTCTCTAACATTTATTTCAGGCAAAGGGAACCTGATTCACGGGAGAGCCGGCTGTTGGTGCAGCATGGGTTTCCGGTCATATTTTAAGCATAATCCCTTAGCCCCCAATCTTTTCAATAGCTACAAACTACCCTGGGGTGCAGGTTTCTGAGGTGACCCCTCAATCAGCCAATAATAAAACATAAAACAAAAATATACGTTACCATCTGATTCCATTATATAATTATGTGAAAAACAATCCTTTTAACCGTATGAATTATTTTCAGTGTTTTTCTATTGTTAAACAAAAAAATGATTACAATTCTGTTGAAAGATCCAGAACTGAACATCATTAAATCATCTTCATTTTTAATAAAATAAAAACATAGTAATTATATCACTCAATTTCTTGTTACAGTTGCCTGTTTCTCTTGTGTAATTTACAACAGGTTCGGAAACACGTTTTAATTTTCTGCAAACAAACGCTATATACTCATTGATCCATGAGGAGGTGCCATTGTTCTTGCAAAATATAAAAGTCGGACTGGGATTTTTTTTCCACCCCCGGCTTGGTTTGTAATGTTGTCTTTGCCGGGCAGTTTTTGCAAGTCATTACATTTACAACTCTTCAGAAAACACGCAAATTCAGCAGAGTCAGACGTCATATATTTGGAAAAAACTAGGCTGGATGACTACTTGCTCCTCGACGCAAAGTGCTGGTCGTACGGCTCCCGGTTTGTGCAATATGTCTCACGATGTGTATCCGCATGATAATACTAACAATAATACTAATAACGTATTTATTACAGAAGCTGCCTAATAGGCTATTAAGTTGAAGTTGCAATATTGGTGCTATACGGACTAATTTCGACTGCGAGACAATCTTAATTCAGTCTACCTGTACGGAATCTTCCCATGCTGAACGGCATGTATTATGAATTTAAACGTTTCGCATTCATTTACATTTTTGTCGTGTTGGATCATTTGGAAAAGCCGACCAGGATAAGAAACGTAAGACATCACCAGAACACTACACAGGTTTACATATCTTAATTTTAGGTTTATAATGAAATAATATTGATTTCTTGCGTGAGTGCCTGATGCCTGAGAGTTGGCAACCCCGGTACAATATAACTTTGTCTCAAACCCACTATTAAGTTCTTTCCAGTATTCAAATATCCTCTCATTTTCAGTCGGCACACTTTTACTGCTTGCCCAGCAGTTAATTTCCCTTTACACGCTGCATGAAGCCTCAGGTTATTCCGCATCTGTTTTCCTCAGGTCTGTGTCTCATGTGAATGACGTGCCATTCATCTCGTGACTAATGTAGATACATATGGCACTATGTCCCACCCGCTCTCCGGGGTCCTTCGTGTAATGGCAGGCTTATGGTTTGTAGGAAGCACAGACCATTTTAGAGAATGAAGAGTGCAATAGCTAACGGATCACTTACAGGGGCTGGACAATGATACTGAAATACTGACTAAAAACGTGTTTGAGGTTTCACTCATATGTGCTCGTCCTGGTAGCCAATCTTCACTGACTGCACATTCCATCAGTAAGAGCAGAGTGTGAATGTTGAATTAGCAGAGCAATAACACAGCTGTGGAGGATAGCAGCATGCTAATACCTTACCGTGAGCTAAAATATTGAAATCCCTGCAGCGCAATGGGAGAGATGTCAGAGTTCAAAAGACCAGGAGAGTAAGTCTTCGTGGTGTATCGAGAGCCGCGGTATCCAGGCTAATGTCAGCATATCACCACGGAGGATGGACCACATCCAGCAGGAGTAACTGTGGATGCTAGAGGAAGCTGTCCGATAGGGATGTCCGGACACTGACCCGGATTGTATCCAAGAAGCATAAAACCACAGCTGCTGAATCTACAGCAGATTCCCTCTGGCCGCTGTGCAGAACTCGTATCTGTCATTCCCAAGATGAATTGATGCTGTATTGGCCGCAAAAGGAGGCCCTACACCATATTAATAAATGATTGTGGCGTAAAACCCGGTGTTTCATTAAATTGTCCAACTGCTGCGCATTTCTGGAACTTTCACTACTTTTTACTAGCTGGTCTATGGGAGGGACGAGAAAAATGTGAGTCCAATCGTGCTTTCAGGGCGTAAGCTTTCTATGATTAATTTCTCCCACTACACAGTGATTCTGTCGTCTCTTCCTTCTAAGACTGATTTTACCTGCTTGGGCTACTTGGTCATTTACTTCCAGTTTACTTCAATTTAAGCCTAGTTCAACTTCATATCGTTACATTACATTTTGTGGTACAGTAGCTGTACACCGATTAACAAAGCAAATGTTATTATAACAAGCATATTTATCTTTGCTAGCAGATTATCATTTAAAAAGTTCTGTGTGGCCGGCAGCAGTACATAGAGGGAAACCACATCGCACACAGCTTTGACATTTATATTAAAAGAATATATTCATTTTGTAACATGTACATACGTTAAAGTGAGGGATTTGGCTTTACTGTATCACACTGGGATCTTTATATTGTGCTGTGACTGGTTTGTTACCTTGATTGAAAAACCCATCCGGTTACCATCAATTTATTTCAACTTCATATCGTTGCGTTCCATTTTGTGGTCGAGTAGTTTCATAAAACAAACGCATATCTAAGATATTATCAGCGAGCATATTTGTCTTTGCTAGCAGATTGTTAGCATTTAAAATGCTAGTTGTGGCCTGTAGCGTAACAGAGGAGAAAGCCACATATCACGCACAGCTTTGACATTTTTATTAAAAGAGTACATTCATTTCGTGACTTTACATTGGTTAAAGTGAGAGATTTGACTTACTGCATCACACTGGGATATATCATATACCCAGATCCATAACTTTGACGAGTGGTTATAACTTATAACTGTGACTATAGATGGTCGAGATTTGCTTATGTGTGAAGAAGCAAATCACAATTATTGTTCATCAGCAGGGTAGTACCTTGTATTGCCATGTACGTTGATGATACATTCGGATCCAGTTTTATGTGCTTGACCTGGGGCGATTAGTACGTATTCGCCTTTTATTTACGTGGTCATGCACCTGTGTATTAAAGGATGAAGGATAAAAGATGAAGGATGTTTTATTGTTATTCCAAAACATATTGTGCATAAAGGGAACAAAATGAATCCAAAACAATAACACAATAACACAATGGTAAAATGATAAACAAACAAGTGAATAAACAAGCAAACAAACAGACAGACAAACACATGAATACGAAGTGAGCAGCTTGCATGTAGAAGAAACGATTGACGTCTGTGTGAAGTCAGTGCTCTGACGTGTAAGACTGGCTGCAAAGCAGCGGCGTGTGGGTGCAAATCCGCAGTAATAAAATGCAGCAGTGAAGTTAACTATTGCAGCAATGCCCTGACATGCAACACTGACGATTCATAGCAGCGTGTAGGAAACATTTTGACTTTGGTTCGAAGCAACATACAGGTGAGGATCAGAGAACTGGCTCAGCCCATGTCTGTGCAGCAGCTAGGGCCAAGGGCCTCACTCAAGGGCCCCGTCGCTGATGTCACCCAACTGGAGATGGGATTTGGAGTGGCGACCTTCCGATCGCGGGCACAGAGTCCTGACCTGGAGAGGCAGACACAGGAAAGCAGCCTTTAATACGTCATTAACAAGGACAGACTGTGGTAATGAGGTGAAGAGAGGCGACAGGAGGCTCACCTGGAGACCTGGAGCTTGTTCAGGTCTTACTTTCATTCTACTGTGGCATCATAAGCGAATTTGTAATCGATGGACACTTACAGCCTTCTGTTAAAGATAATTTAATAGGAAAAGTTGAATTTTGCAAATGAAATATGACAGATTAGTTATCTGGTAACGCTTTATATTAACTACACCTTCATAATTCTTTTTCATTGCATTCATAAAACATTCAGTACACCACCAAAATGTATTCATTGAGTATTCATAAAACATTCATAAACATCATGTGTGTATACCTTAACATCCTTGACAGCTGTAATATACATTAAAAACAAGCATCATATACTAACACCAAACATTAGAATTGTATAATCATGTAATGTTTGTTATTAATGTATATTAAAGCTGTAAAGGGATGTTAGGATGTTAAGGTGTACTTGCATGCTGCTTATGAATGTTCTATGAATTCATTATGAAGGTGCACTTAATGTAAAGCGT
>JAABNX020000049.1:12411588-12427114 GCA_015163995.2 Mormyrus lacerda
GGGGGGGCACGGGGGGGGGGGGGGGGGACAGATGTTAGGAAAAACACCTCAGCAGACCGTGACAAGACGCGTGCCTGTGAGAGGCGGCGACGAGGCAGCCAGGCAGGCCAGGGGAAGGAGACGTCGGCAGAGCCGGAGATTACACCCCGGTGGGATGGCACTGTTCTCCCATTCCCTCCGAAATAATCACAGGTGGCTCTGGCGGCCGAGCCTGCCGTAGGATCCCAGCATGCACTGCAGGACAAACCATCAGACCGTGATTCCGTACTACCTCTCCCTCGTCAAAGAACAGGAATGTGACTGCGTAAAAAAGTCACCACTGCCTACGCAATGTGATACAGATATTATGTTCATACCAATACACACACACACACCATTGCAGGCAGGATCGCTGGGCCTGTCAGCCAATCAAAGGGAAGAGAGTCACCTGGGGGGTATTAGCCAATCAGTTCTCACTGTCATGATTAACACACCCCATCTCAGACCCATGTGCTACACCCACTGCCCCCCTCAGTAACTGCATATATTTTATCAAAATTGAATGGTGACAGAAATCGATTCTCTTAGGCTCCGTTTTATCTCTTGACAAAAGCTTAGTTCAACTATGCTTGGTTTTAAAGAAAAGAGTGTATGAATATTACAGTTACAGTACAGGTTCAGTGTCAGTGTAATTACTGTGTTCTGTCTTTGTAGGGCAGTATAGCATTCTTACGTTACCTACCAACAAACAGCCAATCAGGTCATAGAAACATATTCATCACAGTCACCCAGAAGTCCACAGAGATATAATGCCTATTACGCTATGCGTGAAATTCAAGAATTCTGGAAAAGCCAGGGGGTGTGGCCAACCATTGAAACTGACAAGGGGGGTGTGGCCAAGCAGTGAAACTGTAGCACGAGACCAGGCAGCAAAGTTGAGGGGGCGTGGCTAAGTAGAGTAACAGAAGAGGTGTGGCCAAGCAGTGAAGCTGAGGGGGCATGGCTGAGGCAGTACCTGCGAAGGCCTTGGAGATGTTGTCCTTCTTCCACTCCCAGGGCTGGTCGTACTCATCTGCCGGCCGCTCATCATCTCGAGGCAGGCGGCTCTCCCTGCCTCCGTCGAGGACCCCTAGGCGGCCCAGGCTCCGCCCACGCGCCCGCTCTTCATACGGTGTGTCGTAAAGCTGTGGCACACCCTTCTGCCGTTCCACGCCCCGCTGAAGCTCTGATGCGGTGAGAAAGCGAGGGACAGAGAATAGAGAGGATGCAAACATGGGTTTGTGAATATCCACATAAAAAATGCACTGCTAATTTTGCATATTACAATGCACGCTAATGCTAATATCGGCTCAGGATGGGACAGCAGATTACTCTCTGAAAATGTAGGAATATAGGTGTACTGAAGATGTATAAGATGTACTGTAATGTATTGGTCTCTACTCTCTGCTAAGGTCAGTCTCTATAGCAGGATTCTTCAAATCACAGTCCTCAAGGGCTGGGTCCTGCTGGTTTTCCAGCCTTCCTTTACCCGTGAGCCAGGTGTGAAGCCTCTGACCAATCAGAGTCAGTAATTATTAAACTAACTACCTGGGAGAACTGAAAACAAGGCCTGGATTTGGAATCGAGGGCCAGATTTGAAGAGTCCTGATCTAAATTGCTCGGTGTGAGAATTTTTTCAGATTTTTTTTTTTTGCAGCATTTTGGCATTTTGTTATTCTATGATACGAATCGATATTTATTAATCAAATCCATGAAAGTCGTATTCAAATCGAAGAGAATCGATGATTTGTTTCAACCTAGTGATGATTAAATTTGGTTACATTTGCTTTTATCCAAAGTGGCGCACAATTGAGGAGGGAGGGTCAGTCAGACGCCAAAAGCAATTGGGGGTTAGGGGCCTCGAAACGGTGCACAACTGCGGAATCACTCTGCCGAGCAGGGGATTTGAGCTGGTGACCTTCTGACCACAAGGACATCATCCTAACCCTCCGAGCTACAGACTGCCCCCCCCCCCCCAAGACAGCCAGGCAGGTTCCCTCTAGAGGGACAGAGGGAGAAATCCCACGTTGCCGCTGAAACCCAGAAGCACGGCTGCCGCCAATACTGCTCATATAATGCAGAACACGGAGCTCTAACAACCTCCCCAAAACAGCACGAGAGAAGCTGGAGATCAATGTCCGCGTCAGATTGTTGGACACAAAATCCATTTAGCCAAAGCTAACGGTGAAACCTCAAAAGGATGCTCAGTTATCCAGTGCAGTTAGTTACAGCTGCCAGTGTTACAAAATGAGGATGAAACTACAATTTAGTGACAGCAGCAGCACTTAGGGACAGAGGATAAATCACCGCAGAGAGCAGCAAACGGAAGGAGGAAAGGAATCAGGGAAACTTTAACCTTCAGATGACACTTTGCTGGCGGGTGCCCCTGCTGTCTCCATGGTGATGAGAACCCCCCCCCCCCCCCAAGGACAAACCCCGAGGTGGCAGTGGGGGGGGGGGGGGGGGGGGGGGGGGGGGGGGGGGTGTGTAGGATTTTTATGTACAGAAATAAAGGAACAGAGCTCAAGAAGCCCATAAAGCGGAGGATGGGTGATGAAAAACTGGGATGGGACCATATTCTACAGAGTTAAAATGGAAGAATGGAAGGTGGAAAGAATCAGGTCTCCCAAAATTTCTCAACATGCAATTATAACGCAGCAAACGCACCCATTGGTCAGTCGATATGTCTGCGACGGTCTCCTAAAAGGAGCCGCCAGTCGTTCAGCCTGCAAACCCAAACTTCCTGCCCCGATTTAACGTCTGAGGGCAACAGACGAGCGCGGAACAGAACGGCAGGCAGCAAACGGTAACCGGGAGGCAGGGAGGAAACAAACTCACTCTCCTGTTCACTACATCTCACCATGGCCGCCGCCTTCCTGCTATGGAGGATGAGGGATGAGGTGATAATTAAGGAAGAAGTTGGCAGGGGGGACTGGTGTGGAGTTTCAGACCAGCCCACCAAATGGAGAAAAAAAAAAAGTGCGACATTCAGGCTTAGAGACGGGGAAAGTGAGAGGGATGGAGAGAGTGTGAGAGACAGAGAGAGAGAGAGAGAGAGAGGGAGGAGGGATAAAAAATTGCACAGGGGACACAGAGGAACGTGGAAACAATCAGACTTGGCGGGCAGCACGTCACAGCGCATTAAGCGCCGCTCTGCAGGCTGGAAGAGGGAACAGCGCCTATTTCAGTACCACTGTTCCTGGAAATAACAATTAATGCTGAGAGAGAAGCCAGAGAGCTCCATACCAGCAATGACCCGCTGGGCCTCGTACGGCTCCATGTAACCATTGCTTTCGGTCGGGACCAGCTCCATTCCGGGCCTCATGGTTCGCAGTTCCAGACGGGCGTCAAACGGGTCCGAGTAGTCTGTGTCTCTGGCCAGGGGTGCCGACGGGACCACCTAGGATGACAAGAGGGCACAGATCCGGTCACAGTAGTGTGAAGACACACGGGCACTTGCACGCGGGACACGCACGAACGCACGACGCCGGCTGGCTTTTAGGAAGCATCACGTCTTTGACTTGCTCGCCTAGCCGTGACTAAATGCGTCCTTCAGATCTCACCCTCGCCGTACCCAGCACGCTCACCTGGAAGGGGCGACCTCTGGCTTTCCCGAAAGCGGTCCGACCGCATCTCTTTAGGGGCCTGTGACAGACCCTAAACGCAGAGACCTCTCCGGCTGCCAGGCCAGCCCAGCACAGCGTCTCTGCGCGGAAACTTTGGCCTCGTTAAAGGGGATGTAATAATTACCAGACCGCTGGTGGCGGCGTGTGCTACAGAGCTGCGGCCATGGCTGTGCTTTTACAGCATTCCTGTACGTCTGCACAGATGAGCCTGACTAATACGCCCAGCTCAGCAACCACCCGCCCGCCGCCACACAGATATCCCCCTGGGTGTAGCAACTACCTCCACTGGGGCAGTGCCACTGGGCCCGCAGTGAGGAATGCAGTGTGGGGGTTGGGGGCACGCAGCATTCCAAAGATCTACCGCGGACGCTGTGTGTGTCTGTATGTGTGTTTGTGTGTGTGTGTGTCTGTGCGTGTGCGTGTCTGAAAAGCAGGCTCCACTTTTTGGGTTGCTGTTTGAGCACGATCGGAATGCTTTCTCCTAACCCTCCTGGATAATGTTGGTCCAAACCACTGAACAGACACGCAGATTCCTTCACCTGCTCATCACGGTGCTTCCCAAAGCATGCTGGGAACTCCACTCCGGACTGGCATACCTTATAAGGAATGCTGACGGTGTCATCTATTTCAGTGCCCTCATGCTGGGGCAGAGACAGGGCTATAAGCAGGTATTCAAAAGCCATCTGCATGGACTCGAGCGCGAGCAGATGGACAGGGGCAGTCTTGTCACTAACAGCAAGCGGAAGCATGACCCAAGCCTTTAGGGACGTCTCAATCTCTCTGACCGGCTAATCATACATAGAAGTACTCACTTCTCAAATTACACCCCATCTTGGCTATAATTTAATGCCTTTCAGCACTGTGAATATCCCCTAATCTAGTGTATCATCATATATACACACTGTTGATATATACAGAAAAACAAAACTGCTGTATATTTGTACCCCCGCCTGGAAGTTATACTGCTTGAAATCCCCACGTAACCCTGACCAGGTTAAGCGGTTAGAAGATGGATGCTTATGATGAGTGAGTCTGTCATGTCTTCGCCCTGCTAATCCCCCGTCCCACGGGCCGCCCGTGGCGAGACTGAGCGGGGCAGAGGGTACGAAGAGAGACACGAACGCCGCGTGTCTCCGGTCTGATTATCGCCGTCTTGATCTGCGCAGCAAGGAGGCAGCGACGGAAATAATTGCATCCGCAACAGTGATCGCTGTTACATTCAGCGAGCGCTTTCTCCAAAGGAGATGAAAATCTTGAATGAAGAGCATTAAATGAGGGAAATGGGAAGCATACTGTCTGCAATTTTACCAGTTTCATTCATTCTTTCCCAGGCATTAAGGCACAAGGCATATGCATAAAACATGAACTGGCAAAATGTAGTATGATGAAGTAGGAGTTTCGGCAGCCACGGTTCTTAAGTGCCTTTAGGACGGTTTTTACGAGAATGCTCTAAATTCTTTTCCCTATATATTTACTAAAGCACCTTGCTCGAAGTTGCAAAATCGCCTCACAAATCCAGCTCTATGGCCTGTGCCAAAGTTAACAAAGTGATCATGTGCAGACCCTCCCAACACTAGTTTGCAGAGTAACACGCGTCCATTAAAGTAGTTTATGAATAATAAGCAATTCTGGGTAATCCCTACAGACACTTACCGGCTCCGGCGGATCTTCAAACGAGATGGCACTCAGCAGTATTTTGCAGCGACCTAGCTCCTGTGAATCCACCTTGATGAGTCGATGTTTAGGCGACACCATTTTTACATCCGTACCGACAGACTTAAGCGGGGAGCCTAAGCCGTGATGCGTCAGGTCTGACATGACAGACTCGTTCCTGGCTCGGTTCTCCGCGTCCTCGTACGGATCTTCGAAGTCCAGGTTCTTCTGTGCACGATAGGCTCTGAGGATCTCGCTTTCCGTGTAGTCTGGTTTAGGTGGCTGTGGTGGGGCTCGCCGACTGCTAAAACTCAGGTAATCCTTCAGCCACTTTGCCATGGGTTCCTTCACAAAAACATTCAATATGGTTCCCACAAATGCTCGATAAGAGAATAAATTCTTGCGCACTTATTGCCTTAATTTTGATGGTAGCTGGTTTAAACTTAACCTAACCTTACGTGCAGAGCAACTCAGCCTTACGGGAAAGAAGCGCAGTAAATCAATTAGGATTCAAAATTCACACCTCTGTTTCTTGGAAAAACATCACAGTAGGATTCAAATAGTGAATCACTCTGAAATCCGGCCACACCAGGCAAACGCGCACAGACGCAGCAAGTCAGGTCGGAGATCTGAGGAACCGCAAGACCAACACTTTCCCCGCAAGCCCTGACAGCTGGCTTTGATCTGCGGGCTGCGGCTTCGGGTAACAATAATACTCTTAACTACCCATGGAAAATGTACTTCGAAAAGAAAAAAACATTCGTCAAAGTGAACTAACTAACGTGCACGCCTTGTCTTCTCATCATTTAGAACATTCTCCAAGATACTTCAATTTTTCTTCTTCGTAGATTAAAATCAAACTTGACTCGATGTGACAACTGCTCCGTGCGTTGATTCATCAAAAGTCCAACTTGTTCACTTAAAGCTTACTGATTACTTAAGACATCAAAACATACTGCTTTAGCTTCGTATATATGGTGAAATCTAAACTATGCTGTAAATTTAATTTCAGTACGTTAATAAGTCCATTGTGGTCTAAAAAGTCGAATAAGAAACCGCAAGCGCATCAGTAAAACGACACCAAATGTGCTGTGTGTCTTTGAATACGCTATGTAATTAATACACACCAAAGAGCAAATGTGTCGATTAATAAAATATTTTTCAATGGAAAAAGTTCACCTCTTTTGATGCTCCGTGTTCTCTAACTGTTTTCAGGCTTGGTCCTCATTGGGAATTGTGTCCTGGTCAGTCCTGCGGGGCTTACGTGCACTGCTTTGAGAGCCCTGTTGATTTCATTGTGGAGTACGGAAGGAATTAGCTTGCTAAGTAGATGCATCTCATTTTCGTAAAAGTTCAACAATTTGAAGAAAAAAGCTACATATCAATATGCAACATCTTAATTACATTCTCGGTTAATATTCAATGAGACAAATTTGGCTGGGAATGTTTATTGTAAACAATCCTTTTATCATATCGAACTTCACTGTTACCAGTATTCCTGGAGCATTTGTTAATGCAATCACACGATTTGTATTCCGTGATCTGATATATATATATATGCTATGCAAATATTTAAAAAAAATCTCGTATCCAGGGAATATTGTGTCGCTTCGCGGTGAGAGTTCGCTGCCTTCTGCTCCGCACGTTGTATTTTTTCAGATTAAAACGCGAACAAAGGGGGGAAAATCAGCGTTTCAGCTCTTCATAGTTTTTGTTCCAAGCGCTACATAGGAAATGGGAAAAACGATCAACTCCGGGATTGCAGCGGTGAGACATCGGAGAGTTCCGCCAGGAAGCGAGTGATAATCGCGAATGGGAAAGAGAATTGGGAACAATCGCCTTAAAGGGGAGTAAACAGCCCGCTTCGTCAATTTTTAGTCATGCCGACATTTAATGTCCCCGTCCTAAGTGTATGTTTTCGTGTCGCTTTTCTGAGATGGGTCTTGTTGGTGATTATATAAAGGTAGATAGACACATTATGCATTGATATTATACACTTGTATTATATATGAAGCATTGTTATGTACGGGCACAGAAATCCGACGATTACATACTGGATGTGGGCTTTCTTTTAGTGGGCCGGACTTGTAGTGTGCCCCCTGGCGGAAGTGCGGTGATTTAATTGTCCTCTCATGGAAAATGGCATAATGTTCAGCACTGTTGTGACATTTGGCATGAAATTAGAAAAAAGGAGATTTAAGCAGGTTATAAGGGACAGGAAAGTGAAAATTCACAGAAAACGATTTGTATTGTAATGTAACAAGTTCCCACTAAAATGCATTACTTTGTGTAACATTCAAGCTGCCACAATAATAAATAAATATTCGTCTCATATAAATTGTAAAATATAATTTTTATTAACGCAAAAACACCCTGGAAGAAATCCAATCCACATCAGAAGTAAAACCTGAAGGAATGTTGCTGTGATTAAAGGTGAAGTTCCCTTTTTAGTTTCTTACTGTTAATACTCTGTTTAAATCAGTATTTTACTCTGTACCGTAGTCCCCTTTCTGCAGTGTATCTGCTATAAAATAACTCTATCTGGTGATTCTGTGTGAAATTAAAGGCGCCCATAATCTCACCTCCAATTATCTAACTGTTCCGGACTAAACACAGCACAAGGTGGCCTGGGTATAACTCATTCCACAATCACAGCCACTCCAGTTACCCCTACAGAAAGCACTTTTTAATTTGGAAACTTGGAACAATGTTTAACAAATAGGTGACCTATGCGTTTATAATAAAGCAGGAAGTGACCAACCAAAGAACTGCTCTAGTTTTACTTCTTAATTTTTATTGGATGAAGGGGAGACCTTAACCTCTAACTATCTGGTACTTAATGAAAAAAAAAATATAAACAATTATTTGTTCAGTTGTTTATTTTCTTCTCTGGTCATACTTTAGTAAAAACTCTGCTAATTTTTTGTACCACTCATTGATGGCATAAGTGAAAACTGTCAACAAAACTTGAATCACAGCTTAATGGGTGTTACAAACTATTCCGAAATCGCCGTAGAGCGCAGTATCATGGTTTGTACTGCCCCCGCGTGTCTCCTTCCCAGTACTACATTGATACGAACTATTAGAAGTTTGGTCTTCAAAACTTCTGAAGTAATATTCTTGTACTTGAGGGGCATGTGAGGAATAGCAATCATAGCACACCTCTGACTTCAGCTGCATTTCAAGTCTGCATTCTTTATACAGAATGACACTCTGGGAGAAGCAGAAATTATTTTTAAATTGCAGTCGTTTTTGCTGCCCAGGTTACGCTGCCATATTCATCTTACACAGAGCTGGAACCACTGAGCTGTTCTGTACACAAAAATGGGCCAAGAGTAGTATTATTCTTATATGGGGCATATTTATAGTTTTTTCTAACTTCTTTTAGAGGATGATGTAATTTCTTGTATTTGCAGAGTAAAACTACAGTCTTTATGACCATGACACACTGGCATACTATATAGTAATTCATATATTTCAGTGTAGTTTTTCTGAACCTGTCTTGCCTACACACTGAGGAAAACTACAATATACATTGAACCAGAAAACTACAACAGGCAAAAAGTTCACCAAGTGTAACAACATTTATGTCTGTATTGAAATTATAGGGAAAAGATAAAAATTACGCTAAAAACAATATCCAGTTGACAAATATATAACGTATGTGAACATACAGTCTATACAGTCATACAGAAATACAGTCTTTTTGCATTTTCTGCAGCTGTTACGTATTAAGTGACATGGATACAGTCACCTGTGTAGCTCGTTATTTCTACTCTACTGAGATCAGCCTAGGGTCCAACAGACGATACCTCTTGGTCTATACCTCAGGTTCATCTCCTAAGCCCTGACAGGTCCAGCACAACACCTCTTTTCACCTCTTGGGTCCATCAGAAAAGATCAGGATGACCCTTCCTGTCAAGCACGTTAGTGCATCTCTCTACATCCTTGTTTGGTCCTCCAGTGTGTCCTTCGGTATCCTCCTCAGGGCCTTCACGACGGTGCTCTCTGTCCCCTGACGCTGGCGCTCAGTTTTGCTGAGCTGTCATGCGCTGATGCAAATGGGGCTGAGAGATGACCGGGCTGAGATAAACGGGGGAGGGGGAGAACAAACAGGAACAACACGGAGAGTTTCGCGAGAGGAAAAGGAAGACCGAAAAGATCCAGAAAAGGCTAAAGGAGTCGCAGAGAGAGCGGGGAGAATCCTAATAGAGTATCTGATGTGAGGGCGAGGAGGAAGGGCACAGAAGGAGAGGAGACGCCGACGAGGTACGGACTGCAGTGCTGCGACGGACTCTGCGGCGGATGCGGACACCAGAGCGTAGGGGTGAGACTGCGCTACCAAACGTGCAGAGCCGTGTTCTGTGTGTGAATTTGTGTATCTGCATCTGGCGTGGATAGACTGTTATTTTCTCTGAAGGGTGGAGTCTGAACATGCGGTGTCAGACTGCGGTGTGTAGATCGCACCCTGGTGGGGGGGGGCTTATGTGGTACCTGTCTTGCTTTATTAACCCGCAGGGTGATTTACGGTCTTCCGGGCTAATTTGGGTGAAGCAGCTCAGAGTAAAAAGCACTGTTCTTACGCCCTTGTAGGATGCGTCTTTCTGTCAAATCGGTCAAATCACAATCAGTCCGTCTGCGCCACGGTAGCTCTGTGTGGCAGTGTTTGTGGTAGTCTCTGTGTAATGATCTGTATCATGGTGCATCCCCTTAAATCAGCATCTGCTCAGGCTTGAGTTTCTGCACCCCGCCCCACGTGTCTGAAACTGCAGATTGCATGCATGCGCCAATTTCTCTCTGGGCACGTGTGTTTGAGTGTGTGTGTGAATTTGAGATCATGTACAGGCGTTTGTCTCTGTGTTTCCAAAAGGGACAGTCCTCCAATCCTCAGCGCGCTCAGCTCAGCTGCGCGCTGTCCTCGCGACCCCATGGATTCCCAACTCCTGCTCAATTGGATGAAGCGCTATTGCCCTTGTTTTAGCGCGCTCAGGGTATGTTTCCGACCACATGTTACAATACTGGGGCTAAAGATTACATTTGGGGATACGACTACGTCCGTCTCCTGGCCTCGATGTAGTTTTATGAGTTATGCTCATATGTATGCGTATCACGAGCTTCTGCTGTTTGCTACGTTATGAGGTTAATGTTATGCATAAGTTCCAAGAGCAATTTATTATCTCAAACCGTTGCTGTAGTCCATTATTATAATGCAGTATTTTAGTGTATTTTATAGTCAGCCATTCTGTTGTCAAGCCAAAGCACTTGTTATTCAGGTTGACCTATATTTAGCTTTGCAGAAAACTGCTTGCAGTTAATAAATACATAGCTAGATATTCAGGATGTATAAGCAGGTCCTGCAAAACGAATGTGCAGAAACTCTTATGAAATGATGATGACGTCTGCCCTCCCCCGTGATGCTTCTGCCTCTTCTCGCTGTCCGCGTGTGGCTGTCTGTCCGCGTGTGGCTGTCCACCTTCTGTCAGAGCCTGGACTGGAATAAAAGTGATGAGAGGCTGCTGCAGGCCGTGGAGCAGAACAACCCCGACAAGGTCGCCGCCCTGCTGGTGAAGAAGGGGCTCTGCCCCTCCAAGCTAGATCCCGATGGAAAATCTGCGTGAGCCTGTGAATTGATCATATTTTCTTAGTGGACTTTTCTAACGCCCATTACACTTTTAAGCCTTAGATAAGTTTGATATTTCAGTCTTTGCAGTTAGATAGATAGACCCATAATGCATGGATTATTATTATAATAAATAATAATAATAATATTAATAATAATAATGACATACACAACAATGCATTTATTATTGTTTTTATTATTATTATTATATAAATATTAACCAGATTAAATGATGCTTGGATTAGGTTGAGGCAAATGGTGATGGGTGGCATTGTACTGTAGCCTTAAAGGTCATGAAAGGTCATGAATTCCCAGCCTCGGCTCTGTCGTGTGCATTCTGCATGTTCTTCCTTTATTTCACGCAGATTAAGTCAATTGATGTCTCTCAATTGCCTAAAATGCGTGAGTATGTGTCCAGTGCCAGACTGGCATCTCCTGCCCTGTGTCTCTGGGTTCACAGTAAACATGTCTTAGATAAGTGCTTGTGGAAATTGGGTGGAATATATCACCAGTCAAAGGTTTTATGCACACACTGAGATTTTCTACATTTGCATGTTACTTAACATTTACTAAAAATACACTCAGTATTCTTCACTAACAAATACATTTACAATGTATTAATCATTTGAGTCCCTTTATTAGCAAGAAAATGTCATATCTTTGATTCATCAAAGTAACCTCCTCTAGCAATTATAACAGCAAAGAAAGCTTCAGGCGTTCCTTCTACATGGGGCATTAAATACTGCTCTGCTTAATGGGATCAAACAGTTAACTGGTGTTTTTCAAGTTAAATGACAACCTAAAATTTGACTATTACATCATCAGACAACCAGTTAATAGGATGTCAGACAGGCACTGTTACATGGTCTTTCCGTGTTATAAAGGAAACTTGTTTTATTTGATAAATTTGTAATGCTTCCAAAGTTCAATGTAATACTCTCAATACTCCAGCATTTATTTGTCAGCCATTCTTCAGACAATGAGTGACAGTTCCAGGAACTCTCCTCTCCAGGTTCCACATTAGTGCATCGAAGGGACGTATGGACTGTCTGGATGTCTTCCTCTCACATGGCGTAGATGTCACCAGCCCGGATGGGAGCGGTAAAACATCTCCACGTCTCAAAGACTTGGGACCCAGCATGTCAGCAAACAGGAGAAGCTTTGAGCTGAGATGTTGACTGACAGGAAGTGATTCGGGATTGGTTCGATCCGATTTATAAGCTACAATCTTTCACACCAGTGTTGTAGTACTCAAGTCATGATTACCATGACTCAGACTTAGACTGAGACTCAACACACCCGTGACTCTGACTTGGACTTTGACTCAATCAAACATCAATCAAAGCACAATAAAAAGCATGATGTTCTATGCCAATTAAGTGCTAAGCATCAATGACACTATGCTGATGTGTGAGTTGAATAACACTGGAATGATAATTAGCTGTGTGTGTGTTTTTTTTCTATTTACATAGTATTTATTTATTTAGTAGAAGCTTTTGTCCAAAGTGACATACAAGTGAGAATTTGGGAGCAGAGTCAGCGAGTATCTTTGGAACAGCTGAGGTTAAGGGTCTTGCTCAAGGGCCCAACACTGACATCACTCTGCCCTCCATGGGATTTGAACCGGTGACCTTCCGATCATGGGCACAAAATCCTAATCCACAGATCAGATCCTACCCAATCTGACATGTTCTGTCGTCTTGAATTTTTAATAGGATCTAACCCCTAAAAATGCAGCCAAACTTCTATAAACACCTATAAACACCTTGCCATACTTGCAATTACTTTTCAAGTAATTTAACGGTTACCCAGTTCACACAGCAGTATTTTTCATTTTCCCCAACAGATACAAAGAGTACCAGGCTCTGGGGATGAATGCAACACTGAGTGATCAAATGGTCCTCAGCACTTTTTCTCACAAGTTACCAAATATGTCCACCAACATCCACAGCAAGCGTAGAATTTGTAATTGTTCATGAGAGTGGAAGTTTGTTTAAGCATTTATGGCAATGGTAGTATAGATATAGATAGTATAGAAGAAATCTTTTTTGGTTTACCTGCTGTGTTTGAATTCTGTCATTGTCTATTATTGAAACTCTTTGGGGTCTTTTCAGTTTTACATTTGGACTCAAACCTGCTCACTGATGACTTGAATTTGAACTGAGACCTGAGTACTGGTCACTCTGACTTTAACTAGGACTATCCACTGGTTGACTGATACTTGATTTGTATTCAAGATTAGAGTAAGTTGAATACATCACTGCTTCTCCTACTCTTTCTCGTTTGAGGTCACATATACGGATGCACACATTGTCACACACACATGCTGCATATATATATATATCACCTCATTTATAAACTGGATTATCAATTTTTTACTGAAACAATTATGGATGCAAACCTTTTCTCAGGTGTCTATTAGTGAGGCCTCCTAGGTAATGAGTCTAGTTATTTACCCACTGAATTATCAGCTGAGTACTGTCTTTGTTTCCCCCCAAGGACTGAGTGCTCTGCACCTCGCAGCTAAAAATGGCCACGCCGCGTGTGTGAGGAGACTGCTGCGGGTGAGTTCCCAGTGTAGCGGCAATGTTCAGGCAGGGCGTTCAGGCAGGGGGGCTGACTACAAATACTGTATCTGCACTGAATAATGGTGTTGGGTACAAACCATCAGTAACTGAATGAACAGACCGTGATCGGGCAGTTTCCTCTTTGCTGTGATATGCCATAGAGCTGCGTTACCCACCCTGGTCCTCAGGACCTGCAGACAGTCCACATTTACTGGGATGGAGCAAAAACAAGGACCGTCTGTGGGTCCCCAAGCACCGGGCTGGGAAACACAGCCATAGAGTTATGTACGCTAGTGACGATACTGTGTGATAGGAGGGGATCCCTGTGGATTTAATCGATGGCTTCGGCAGGACAGCCCTTCATCACGCAGGTAGGACCTAAAGAACCCGTTTCTGTAAATCCAGGCCCATCTTCACATGTGGCTCAGCTTTCCTCAAGCAAAAGCCCCATAAACTCTTAACTTCCTGTTTCCTTCTTTCTCTGTTGTGCCCTGCTGCCGATACAGTGGTTCATGGATACTTTTCTTGTGTAGAGATGCTGGGGAATTTCAAGGCATGTGTAAATGCTCAAGATGCGGTGGGTCATTATTCCTGAAGCCATAAGAGAATCTTGATTGCACTTTTGATTGCACTTTGATTGCCATACTAATTTAGGATTAACCTTTGTGTGCATTCTAAGCAATTATATTTCTACTTATGTATCGTAGACAAGACTTGCAGTCATTGCCATCTGGCATGTATGTTGGTGTGAATTGGAGTGTCATATGAACAACCATCGAACAGAAAGGATTGTGGGAAATGTAGTAAAGCCCAGTCTCATTCCTCCCACAGGATGGGGTGACACCACTCCTCCTGGCAGCCCAAATGGGGCGCCCAGAGCTGTGTGTCTTCTTGTTAGACCAAGGCGCTAATGTCAACCAGCCAGACCACCAGGGAAGGTGAGGGCGCTTTCCAACACTCTGAATTAAAAAAAATCAACATCTTAAAAATCCACTTGCAATTTATAGACACACACAGAGCTCATTATGGAGGCCAAATTCAATGAAAAAAACACAATATCTGCCTTTAAAAAGCTTATGTTCTGAGTAATGCCAAGGTGGAAAAATGATCACAGTCTAATCTTGCATACGCTCTTCCAGATCAGCCCTGATGCTGGCGTATAAGAATGGCAATTTGGAGACAATTGATGCATTGCTGAGGGGTGGAGCCAACCCTCAGTCAGCCAATGAGGCACAGTGTTTGAATCAATTGCTCCAGCCCACAGTACAAGGTATTGTCAGTGAGATCATCCAGTTCATATCAGAACAGTGATTTAATCATTTCTAATGGATGGTTAATATCGATTGATGTATATCAGGAACCATATGTTTTCTATCTCAGTGCAGCTGTGGCTTAAAAGATCTGTTGTCTGTATTCCATCTCTTCCCTCCCACTTATACATGAAGCACCGGAAGGCACCGGTGAGGAGGTAACTGTGTGTATGCTGTTTACATACTCCCAGATGACATGGCATTGCACCGTGATGCAAGAAACCGCGGCTGCTAGCATGAATCTGCTGCTTATATCCAATCACTGCTACTTTTCACTAATCAGTTAATGTGAGAACACAGTCGCACAGATTTATCTCCTGAGATATTAAGATGCACCTGTCCTCTCTTTGAGCGTGAATTATAGTTACATAATATTTACAATAAGAACATTTTCTCCATTCACACTTCAAAATATGCATTTCAGTTTGTTTAGAAGAGTACAAGATGCGGTCCACTGTGATCTGTGCAGCTGGTATATTCTATGGGGAATTTAGGCAATGCTATGGTAGCCTGTGGGCAGCATGGTGGTGCAGTGGTTTGCACTGTCGCCTCACATCTCTGGGACCCCCGTTCAAGTCCCCACCATGGCTCCGTGTGTGTGGAGTTTGCATGTTCTCCTCTGCTGAGTGGAGTTACTAAATTCTCCATGTGAGTGTGCCTTGTCTTGGGTTGGTGCCCCACCCTGGGTTGTTCCCTGCCTTGTGCCCATCGGCTCTGGGGGGGGGGGGGCGG
>JAABNX020000049.1:12462111-12494067 GCA_015163995.2 Mormyrus lacerda
ATATTCATCTTATCGCGGGAAAACTTTGGGAATAACAGTTTCAACGGTATAACAAACAGTACTAACTTAAGAAGCATTATTAGTATTTATCATATTAGTAAAAATAGATAGGGAAATTTGTGAATTTGATGTGTATTTCATCCAGAATAATAATCAAAAAAGTTGGCTTACAAATATTAATTGCAGACTTCTGACGTGCCGACGTTCAGCTTGAATATCAAAAGCTGACGTTTTGACTCGCGGCACAGACTGGAAACAAGTTCTTGATGGATCTGTGGTGTTACCTGATGATTCACACATTGCACACTTTTGACATCACTTCCCCAGGTAAGGCGGAACGATAGGCCTCACGCCCGCATCAGCTACCTTCTTCTTATAGTGCGTAATACTTAGAAAACGTTTAAGTCGACTTAAAAACTTCTCTTTAAGCACTTTTAATTCCGGATATTCTGTTTTATTCGTTTTGTATTTGTATTTGTTTGCATCTGCACGCATTATAATTTCTAGCATATGAATCTGACAGATGTTTTGCTTGCTTATCTGATCTATTTCTTGTTTATTTAAAATCCCCTAGTTGGGATGAATTTACAAACGGAATATCCGCCATAACAGGATTATTCTAATTACCTGGTGTATGTCATGTAGGCTACATGTATTTTAAAATTTATAGGTTCTCAATCCGTTTTAAAATTGCCCTGGATCACGACGCCCGTCACAGCTCCGCGGCGCTGTTTAAACTCCTGCCATGGTCAGTTATCCAACTTACTGACCTCTTGCGTTTTGTCGTAAAAACCAAAAAGTTTAGCAGTTCGACCCTGGCTAGATTTTCTGCCCCTCAAGCGTTCCAAAAATCGCTTTTGTGACTCGTTTTACAGTAGCACGTGTCTTTTCTTGTACAGTGACATAAATGAAGACCGACAAAAATAATTTACAAGTGAAATATCCCATCAAGAAGATTCAAAGTCGGACCGCTTGTAGCCTATATGCGTCGCTAAAATACTTTAAAAAATAAATTTGTGTATTTTCAACTTTTGTAATAAAAATATATTACTATTATAGCAATTGTCTTGATGTAATATGCTTCTGTCAACATAATCATCACAATATGTTGAATCAAAATCAATACAATTTATTATAAGATACTGTTTATTAATTTGTCAAGTCAGTGACAAAGATATGCCAGTGTAACAGGCAATTGTATCATTGAAACTCATATGAAACAAAAGGGGTTTAGAAAAGAACTTTTATTAATGTGCAATTATTACATTTATTGAAAAATGCTGTGCACCGTCAAATATACTAAAGACCATGACACCATAGTCCGCCCTGCGTCGGCGCAGCTCTTTGGCGAAAAGTTAAAACACTGAATGGTCCCGAGAAGTATTTAGATTTTGTTATTCTCCAAAAATGTTCTCCAAAAATTGAATAAAAATGTTTTTCATTGAAAATAAAGGTTTGGCGGAAACTAAGTGTATAACAGGCATTCTCTTACGCTTATTTTGTATAGCCTATAGTCTAGTGTTTTTATGAGTAATTGAAAAGATAGTTTATTTGATTTTCTTATATTATATAGGTATATGTTTTACTTTACGATGTGTTCCATATCCTTTTCCGCACGAAGCACTCCAGCTAACACTAATTTTTGCGTTATTTTGCAGTCTATTTTCCATAGAAGTTTTATACGACTTATACTCAAAGACGTCACTGCTAATTCATCAGTGTCCCATTTCTGGTCCTTTATCCCTTTGAGACGCGGGTAATGGATATACGAACTGCTGTGTTGATTTTCACTGCGAAGCACATTTACATTTTTGAGATGGTTACCAATCTTATCAATCCTTTCAAAAATGAAGCCAGATAGAGAGAGAGAGAGAGAGAGAGAGAGAGAGGGAGAAAGGGGGGGGGGGGAATATGCACGAGTGTGTGAGTTTAAATTGGAGGGGGTGGGGGAGTGACGACATCACGGACCTATAGCACAGTTCGCCCCAGTGGAGAGGATCCGACACACAAGCCCACTGAGCTCTCGCTGGCTGATACTGTAGGCACTAAATCCGGCTTCGCAATGCATCAGTGCGGCGGCAGGGTATGCATTACCACCGTGCTTGTTTCGCTGCTTCTGGCTGGGCTGGCGAGAGCGACCTCCGATCCGTTTGACAACCAGCTGGGTGACATCAGTTACTGCAAAAAGCAATGCCTGACTACCGTCATAAACAAAAGCTTCATTAAAGTAAGTGACACATGATCACGATCAAATATTCTGCATTCACGTGGATAAAACCGACGAGTCGCTTAGTGATGCTGTCCAGTATGTTATAAATAAAATCTGTCTCATTGCGCTGAAACGTATCTAGTGCATTTTCAAGGCTATTCGATAATGGAAGGTATCCATTTTTAATCGCTTATAGGCAACCTACTTTGCAATATCAGATGCGTAAAACAGACGGCAGCTTTCTAAATTATTTTCCTTATCAAATCAATTAGCATAGGCACGTTGGCGTAGACCGTTATTGCTTTCGGACACTACTTCGCGCGACTGACACTGACGTGCACTGATCCCAATTTATTTGGGCTATATGACGCATTTTTGTTCTCTGCATTGTGAAAATGGTACAGGAAGCTTTCTGTATGAGATGTCTCTCCGTTTATCATAATCTCCGAGGTCCTTTTGTTCAGTTCTTAAATCTGTATTATTAATAAGCATTAATATTTTTATTGAAACCAAACGGATTTCAGTTCTTTTGGCAACCATCGGCAGTGTTTAACGCGAAACAGAAGCTATTATTCCTGGCATTGGGGTGCTGGGAATCGATAGCCTCACACCGACCACTAGAATTTTTTTTTTTTGCGTTAGCCCATTTTCCTGCCTCTGCATTATTTCCACTTCCTGTTTGTCAAAGATGGGAAGATTGTCATTTGGCTTGGTTCGAGATTATGATAACCCAGTCCGAATGATAACATTAGACAGCGGTCACAAAATATTTAGATTTAAATCGATTATTCCCAGCAACACGGCGGCAGTAATAGCATACGAACTTGAATCTTGGCCGTGATCATTATTTGTATCGTAAATTGTGCATTTGCTGCAGTGATTTGTCAGTGATTTTTGCAATTAAAATTGCCCTTCAGTCCTACAGCTGCAATATCCTGCAACAGAAAAAAAAATAATTAAACACTGTCCTGATAGTAATTCAGACATAGTGGAGAATTTACAAAAACGACGTGATACTTAAATTCTATTTTGTATGAATAGGGTTGGTAATATGCGAAGAAATTATTTCCTTCACGCGTAATAATGATGATGTATACCGTTTGGTTTCCGAAAATATCGTGATGAAGATGCGGAAAGTAGACTGTAAATATTACGATTAATCGCAAGCATTAACATTTTTATAAGTGCAGGCATGGTTTTAAATATAATGATGTAAAAATATAACCAGGTAGCCATGTGTGTTTATTAACATTAACTGGTAACGAGGCCACTTTTGGTCCAAAGCCCTGTTCGTTTCGTCATCTGCAGGACTCCGTATTGAGCGCTTGTAACCGTGGCTGCCGACTCTACTCCATCTGTAAATTTGTGAATGGCAACGCGGGTTCCAATGCCAGCAAGGAAGAATGTCAGGGAGGTAAGAAAATGGGCTGTGTGCGGCATATTGAATTAAGAACTGTCACTTACTGTCAGGTGATTGACTAGCAACCGACTGCACAGTGGGATTAGAATGGTGTGGGCTGACCAGAGGGTCAATGGTCCAATCATTCCATCAATCTGCACAGCGAACCAGCGGGGGATAATGGGGGATCTTTGCTTCTATGTGCACGTGCAGCTTGCCGAGAGGCGTATACTCAGCTGCAGGAGCAGGAGGGCTGCCGGAAGGGCTGCGAGAATCAGCCCACGGCAGCAGAGAGCGAGCGGAGGAAGGTGAGTCCCTCCCCACGTTCACCAGCACCGGCATGACGTCATTTCTCTTGGTACATCAGCCCGGCAGCTTTGCAGGTTTACACCTCCTTTGACACATTGCCTGGAAGGTATCTGTCGGACAGCCGGACGCATTCTCACCGTTCAGGAAGAGTCAGTGTCGCCAACTTTGGACAGCTGGCTGGAGTGAGATTTTCAATTCCAGACCCACTGCACACACATCCACACACATTTACATGTATGTAACAGTTTTATTACCTCGTAAATAGTCTATAGGGTTTGCAAACTGTCCCAGTCCTTTTGATGTAGCTTATTTTAGGTCTATCATGGAATAATATAGATTTGCATTAAGATTTCTTGCATGAGCGAAAGTCTGATAGAGTGTCGCGCCTGATGCTTGAGAGTTGGCAACCCTGAAGACTCAGAACTCACGCTTGTTACACATGAGTGTCGAGCTGCAGCAATATAAACCTGTGAATCAGGACATTATTGTAGACGTTATTGATGTCATTTAATATGTTTGGCTGAAGACAGGTTGACCTGAATATGGTGCTGAAATATGTTTTGCGGCCCATGCATGTCAGTGCTACAGCGCAGTCGGTACTGCTGCTTAATCTGCTGTTTCTGCACTGCCATGGCAACCGGACAAGCTGAAATGAAATTATTGCTGCGATTCAGAGTAAAAGCACTCACAGCTGCCTTCTTCTGATCGTCACCTGTCACTCCAACGGAAGCTTCCATATCAGTGTTAAGCCAATTATTGCTGTAGTCGGCAAGAAAATGAAGTCAACCCTCCTAACTGCCTCTGGTGTCCGGGGTCTTGGTCCAAGTAAAGTCTTTACTTACCTGGAACATGATGTTCAGCTGCTGTAGTTATCATGTAAAGCTTCTCCCGTTTACCATCTCTCATTTTTCTGAATGTGATTTACAGATTAAATGTAAAACAAAGCACACACCTTTCTTAATCATTGAATTCAAGTGTTGTGTTCAGATCCATAACCTCAGGTGTACAAAATCAAGCGTTTAGGAACAACAGAAATTCAGTCACGAAGTGGCAGGACCACGTAAAGTAACAGAGTCACAGCGCTCTGGTGACTCAGTAATTGCAGAGTTCCAAACTTCCTCTGGCATTAAAACCCAGCACAAAAACGCTGTGCCAGAAGCAGCTGCACGCAAGCCTCACATCACCAAGCACAATGCAAAGTGGATGTCTAGCAGTCTGATAGACGTGTAAGGATTCGGCGGATGCCAGGAGAACGTTACCTGCCTGACCGCATGGTGCCAACTGTAGCTTGGTGGAGGAGGGATTATGGTTGGGGCTGTTTTTCAGGGGTTGGGCTTGACCCTTTAGTTCCAGAGAAGGGAACTCTTAATGCTTTAGCATGCAAAGACATTTTGGGCAATTCTATGCTTCCAACTTTGTGGGAACAGTTTGGGGAAGGACCTTTTCTCTTTCCAGCCCCAGCGCATAAAGAAATGTCCATAAAAACATGGTTGGGTGAGTTTCCTGTATAAGAACTTGACTGGCCCACACTGAGCCCTGACCTCAACCCCACTGAACACCTTTGGCACAAACTAGAACGGAGACTGTGAGCCAGGCCTTAACGTCCAACATCAGTGCCTGATCTCACAAATGCTCTTCTGGATGAAAAATTCCCACAGACACACTCCTAAACCTTATGGAAATCCTTCCCAAAAGAGTGTCAGCTGTTATAGCTGCGAAGGGGGGACCAGCTCCATATTGACGCCTATGGATTTAGAATGTGATGTCATAAACGTTCCTGTAGGTGTAATGGCCAGGTGTCCCCATACTTATACTATACAGTGTAGCAGAAATGTGTAGCATGTGAATTATGTATGACTAGAGAGTATTTGTATTCAGTGTCACTCTATATAGCATGAGTGTGCAGTGTGTAACTGCAGAGCATAGATATACAGCGTGACACTAGAGGGAGTGAGTGAGCATGTACTAACATTGCATCAGTGTGTGGTGTGTCTTTGTGTAACATTGTTGTGCAGTGTGATGCGAAATCGCCTTGCCTCGTGCAGCTAAAAGCCCTGATGCGTCGCTCCAAGCCGTTGTCTGTCATGGACTTGCTGTCCGGCTGGTGCAGTGACATCGTCAGCTCTGCCCAGAGTTTCATCTCCTCCACCTGGACGTTCTACTTGCAAGCGGACGATGGAAAGGTGCTTGTGTTCCAGGTGAGGCAGCGCGAGGTGAATGCAAATTAGAAGTTTGCCCAAGAAACAAAGAGAGTGTTTCAGTTCTTAAGCACTGCACCCCCTGCTGGTTGGCTGGGGTATTTCTATACATTTCTGCATCACTTTGAGTACAGGGCGTATTTGAGCTGCTTTAACTGAACATAGTGGTGGGGGGTAAGATATTCCTGTATGGTGGTAGTGGTGGTGGTTGGGGTGCGGGGGGGGGTGGGTGGTTAGGCACTGCAGGGGCGCACTGCAGACACCCTGCAACCCATTCCACTGGACCATCAAAAAAGACTAAGCATGCATAAATGATAACTGGAAAATAGTAAATGGTTCTTGTAATACAAATGAGAAAAGCGTAATTATGGCTCGAATTTGTAATCCAGGTGATGTCAAGCAGGGCCAGTGTTGCGACAGGAGGGTGAGATGCTGCCATGGTGATGCGGCAGAGGTGCGAGAGGAGGGGCTCAGTGCGGGTATGCGGGAAGGCAGGCCATCAAACCGGCCTTTGGCATGTGGAACAAATTAAGCCCAAACGCAGCAGGCTGCCTGATTGCAGATGGGTTAGGAGGGCTTGGGGAGGTTGGGGGGGGCGGGGGACCCCGATGTTGGCCTCTGATTGACGGCGCTGCCAGATGTTTGCGCGGCTTCTGCACCAACCCGCTGTTTAAGTTGTGAGCAGCATGACGCTTGTGTTCTGGTTACTCTTCTCGTCAGGGGCTCTCAGATGAACTAGAGAGGGGCGAGATTCAGAGCCAGATGGGTCTCAGAGCCGCAGGTGCGTGAGCCACGTTCCTGGCCCGAACGTCACGGTGGTCTGCATGTTCTCGGAATCGTGGGTTTGCGACTGACTGTCCTCCACCCTCCAACCTCCACCTGCACAGTGATCAGGGACAGACTAGACCATCAGTCTCGAGGCTGGAGTCCAGATTTCTGGAACCTCAGCGATTTTTGGAAAAGCAGCTTGTGCGGGCTGATGGCCGTATCTCGTTTGAGGTTCCCTGTCCGCTTGAGCTCTTGGAGAACCTTGTCCAGCCTACTGTGGATCAGAGGGGGGTTACCATCCTGCGACTGACCAAGTGAGAGAAATTGGATAATTTTGAAAGATTCCACTACCCCCCTTAACGTTTTAAAGGGTGTGGGGCACATTTGGGCATGCACTCCAGTAATGCATGACAGATGCACATCAGCCCAACTCTATCTGTCTGAGGCCTGCGGCCCTGACTTTTAGGCACCCCCACTCAGCCTGCTTCTGCTTACCCAGGTCCATCTGTGGTCCATGTGTGGTCAGTCCATTGGAACTATGTTGGGGGGGGTTCGGGCTGAAACACTCCAAAAAAAGATCTGCTGGTTGCATCTCGCTGTGCTTCTCTGCAGCCAAATCAGAGGTGACCCATTAAAATGAAACTCGCTTCAGCTCATTTTTTCAGATTCGGTTTGGTTTCCACTCCACATTTACCAGCTGCAGGTATCTGCAGTGACGACAGTAAATCTACAGTATAAGCACTTTTTAATACTAAGGAAGAGGCTCAGCTCAGGTCAGGAGCTGAGCATCGCGCGCATGTTTTTGCACGGGTAGGCGTGACCTGTCGCAGCTGCCGTGTTAGTATGATAAATGCCCGCGTACACAACAGAAGCCGCAGTCACTGCGGGATACCTGCGTCGCACCCTCAGATCTTTGCATAACAGACTACTCTAAAAACTGTAGGAAGGCTGGCACTAACAGCAGGTAACTCAGATTACATTTCTCTCATTGCATCATTCTAAAACAAGTATTATCTTTCCTTGCAAACACATTTTTAAATTGATCTTACAGGCTTTTTGCATAATGAAAAAGGACTAGCAAAATAAACAAACATGATTACCATTCCATGAAATCATTTCTTTTTTTCCGCAGTGATAAGCTTCCTGCGGATATGTGAGGGTGGGCATGTGCTTTTTTTTTTTCAGTGGGTCGGGTGCCGTTTGAAATGGACTTTGAAATCACACACCAGTTCTTGACAGGTTTCCATGAGCACCACATGGCTATTGTGCTGTAGCTGTATCCCAGTGCCAAGGGCTAAAGGTCAGGAGGCACAAGCAAGCCCCCATCACGTTTTAATCCACCTTCCTGGTAGGCGCTGATAATCGTCTTCTAGCCCTGACCCTGCAAGGGCAGGGGAAGGTAGACGGGAGGCGTGTGCCATCCCACAAGAGACAGAAAAAGGGCATCTTTCTGAGCATCTTCTCCTAAAGCGCCTCCCCTCTCCTTTGTCTCAGTGGCCACAGCTTTATTTATGGCTGCAGCAGAGCTTGTATTTCAGAGAGGAACGAAGGGGATATTTTAAGGTGGAGCAAAGGAGATATTTTAAGGTGGCGTCATCTAGATATGGGTAGCTGTCCCAGGAATTCTCCACTTTTTACAGATAAATGCAGACAGCACAGGAGTGCCATTACATACAAAAATCTTCATCATTTTTTGATATTTTTTTGTCTTCCATTCACATTTTTATCCTCTGATCGTTCCATAATTCTGACATAGGTCGATTTGTGGTTAATGTGTGTAACGGAAATGGCACCTGCTAGGCAAAATAGTGCTTCGTTTGCACTGTGATCAGAATGGTGCAGTTTCAAGATGCTGCAGGATATGTACCCCCAAATATTTAATCTGGCTTAATTGGTCCCTCCTTTACATTGATCTTTGCCTTTAAATCATTAAAGTGTGTTACGCCAATATCAGTGTTGCCCCTACTTCATTGTACATAGCTGTATAAATGCGTAACGCATCCCTGCTCACAATCACTGTAAGCTACTTCGGATAAGTGTCTGTCAAATGATTGCATATAGTAAAACTCAAAAATGAATTGCTCTTTTGTGCTGTTCTATGAAGAATAGATATTTCGACATGTGACTCTTTTCACTGCTAAATCAAGGATGACTGAATATCAGAATTCACACTTACAGGGAATTTGTTTTGGCACTGTGCTTATAGTGATATATACCAACCCGAGAATACAGATACAGAGAATACAGAGTACAGTGGAACATAGACCATCTCACAATCAACTAGCAACTTACAAACAACATCAAACAGTAAATGAGTTAAATGTGCAGTGTATGGTGCATTGCTGGGTAGCAGTGGTACTAAGTGTGCATTTTTCTGTGTACGGTGCATTGCTAGGTAGCAGTGGTACTAAGTGTGCACTTTTCTATGTATGGTGCAGTGCTGTGTGGCAGCGGTACTAAGTGTGCACTTTTGAAAGTATGGTGCCATGCTGTGTGGCAGCGGTACTAAGTGTGTACTTTTGTATGTGTGGTGCAGTGCTGGATAGCGGTGGTACTACAGTAAGTGTGCACTTTTGAATGTATGCTACAGTGCTGGATAGCGGTGGTGCTAAGTGTGCACTTCTGAATGCATACTGCAGTGCTGGGTAGCTGTGGTACTAAGTGTGCACTTTTGTATGTGTGGTGCAGTGCTGGGTGGCGGTGGTACTAAGTGTGCAGTTTTGAATATATGGTGCATCGCTGTGTAGCAGAGGTACTAAGTGTGTACTTTTGAATATATAGTGCAGTTCTGTGTAGCATCAGTACTAACTGTGCACTTCTGTATGTATGGTGCAGTGCTGGGGGTGGTGTGGTGGTGCAGTTGTTAGCACTGTTGCTTCACACCTCTGGAGCTTGGGTTGAAGTCTCCACCAGGGTTCCTGTGTGGAGTTTGCATGTCCTCCCAGTGTTGTCATGGGGTTTTCTCTGGGTACTCTGGTTTCCCCCCAACTGTTCAAAAACATGCTGAGGTTAACTGGAGTTGCCTGTAGGTGTGCATGTGTGTGTGACTGGTGTGTGAGTGTGCCCTGCGATGAGCTGGCACCCCATCCTGGGTTGTTCCCTGCCTTGTGCCCATAGCCTCCGGGACAGGCTCCAGACTCCCTGTGACCCTGAACTGGGTAAGCAGTTTCAGAAAATGGATGGGTGCAGTGCTGCGTAGCATTGGTACTAAGTGTGCAGGGGCATGTTCAGGAAGGCCACTGCTTGCAGAAAGATGCTGTATTTGTGTCTTGAAGTGCTGTTTTTAGAGAGCAGAATCTCATCCCAGAAGGGAGAGGCGGAAAGCTGTGCAGTGCGAAGGGTCGGCAGTGATCCAGCTCATTTTTGGATCGATATACAGGGCAGCCCTTGGGTTAATAACGTTTGACTTACGGAGAACTCTTACTTACGAACAGACTACCATAAACCTATCATGTGAAAAATTCAAGTCGAATACAACAGAACGTAATAACGAACGCACGCACTGCTTTGTGACATTTATGAAAACATCATAAGTGGTTCAACGTCTCGAGGTGCAGTACAATACTGTATGTGGCTACTTCCACTGTATCATTGTTATTATTATGTATTGTGTAATTATTTTTCGTGCTTATCTACAAATTCAACTTAAAGACAGACTTGCGGAACGGATCTTGTTTGTATCTTGGACTGCCTGTACACATTCTATACCGTATTGTAACGCTTTCTGGAGACTGACCCTGTGTATACTTAATATACCTAACACCACTCTGTATTAATGTGTAATTCTGTGTGGGGAAGGTTCCGGATCACTGCAGCCCTTATTGGAGTAATTGTTTACTGAAAAGAGACGGATGGATATGAGCAGTACGCATGACAGTCAGTAACACCCCCGCCCACCCCCCCGTGCAACGGCTGCTCCCCATGCTTCAGAGTCAGCCGCAGATGGAGTACTCCTTCCCTGAACTGCAGACTCCAGGGCTGGAGGCGGCGGAGAAGCCTTGGACCCCGGTCAGCTCCAGCACGCCCAGGCCTCACACGGGTGGGTATGCAGATATACAGCTCAGATATACAGCGCTGGAAAAAAATTAAGAGACCACAACACAATATTTTGTTGCACTCATTTCTCAATTTATAGATATGTATCTGTGTAAAGTATACACTGCTTTTGCAAAACTGACAAAAGTGTGGATCTTCCCTGCTTCTCATTAATGAAGATTCTTTATTCAGTGCTGCTTAAGGGGCCCTGATACAAACTGAGCAAGGCTTTACGCACATTTTTACATATACAGCTATAGGAAAAATGAAGAGGTCACAGCAAAACTTGTAGTTTCACTCATTTCTCAATTTATGCATATGCATCTGTGTATAATATACATTTTTTGCAAACTCCAGCCAGACTCTTCCCTGTTTCTCACTAATGAAGGGCTTCTTCCTTGCTTTATGGGACCTCAGTCCTGCTTCTAGGAGCCTGATATGAGCTGTCCTAGCAAAGCACCTCACGCCACTTAATGTTTCCCATTCTTTTTGAAGGTCGCTTGATGTCATCCTCCGATTTATGAGGCGCTGCTGAATAAGTCGTCTCTGGCTTTACAAAGTCGCTTTCCACTGTTTTCCTGGCTGGTTTCTGGTCATTCCCAGTGTCTCCTTTTCACCTTATTCTTGTGTCATGCTGTCTGAGAAACTCTGAGCCTGGAAGCTGCCTGCCGCTCAGTGTAGCTTCTGCCAGCAGAACAGGGATTAAAACATGGATTTAAAAATGCAGATATTTAAAAAAAAAAAATATAGAGTGAGCTCTTAATTTTTCCCAGACCTGTATCTGACATGCTTTTTCTGTGTCCTGGGTTTTATGTTTAGTATGAAGCAGGTGAGAGGCCAGATGGGCACTGAAGGACTTTACAAGGCTCTGTTTCTGAATGTAGGGGCAAAGGACCATGGAGAGAAGACCACCAAGGGAGGGGGAAAGGGGAGGCGCAACGGACAACGTGGAGATTCTCCTCCCGCAGACCACGATTTCCTGGGCTGCATGTCACGGTAAGGGACCCCCCTATTATGGGCCCCCCATGGAACCATCTGTTATTTTAACAACCAAAATGGCTGTGATATATGCAGCCAATCAGGAGCAGAGTCATATATCCTCAGCAGGCAAAGGACAAAGAGCAAAGGGCATGGGAGTCATTAGCAGTTACAGCGCCACCTGGGCTCCTGGGGGACACACAATGGTTTCTTTTGTTCACTGAATGTCTGCGTGAAGAGACCCTTTCATACGGAATATGTCGAGGTTTTTGCTCCAAATACCTCCCTTAATTACACAATTAGCTGCATGCCTTTGATATTGACATTTTGAAGCGCATTTGAAAATCGCAGCCATTCTGCCATGTGTTCAGGAAATACCATGTTTCAGTATTCAGTTTTGAGGAGGTGCATTAGCTTTGGATAACTAATCCAATCCAGTCTAATTAATAGTAATTGGTACCAGTTGTTAAGAAATGCCCGGTAACATTAATCCATGTGGTTAGGCTGGTATTAAAGCCAACATAGGTGAAAGTTGGCCAGAGCGATGAGTGACGCCTCAGCCCTATTTAATCAATCTGTCTATGTCCTGTGCCCCCCCCCCCAGACGCTCAGGCCTCCCCAGGTGGATCCTAGCCGCCTGCCTCTTTCTGTCAATCATGGTGATGCTGTGGCTCAGCTGCGCCAGTCTTGTCACGGCTCCAGACCAGCGGGTCAAGACGCAGGTTCGAACCGCGCCATGAGCTCTGCCTTAGGCTCAGCTGTTAGTGAGTTGCTGTTCATGGGATTGTTTTAGATGGGACACAGTAAGGGGCTTTCATTTAACCCTAATAGGGTGTGCAGAGGCCTGACTCGTGCCTCTTCATGCTATTGCTCATCCCTGGCGTGTGACATTGTCTGTAACACCAACCCACTATTTTCATTTTAATGAAACCTGTAAATTCTGTAACCACCAAAGAAATCAGTACGAATTAAACGGCAGATGCGTTCATTTATGCATTTGTTTGTCCCAGCTGAGCATCAATGGAGACAAGGAATTCTTGGATGACATCGATAAAGTCAGCCCTTACCCTTTGACCCCGGTCATCGCCGTGGCCATCAGCCAATCAGATGAAGGCCGGGAGGCGGGCCCCCTGCCAGTCAAAGTGGACCTGGACAAAACCATTCTCTGAGACACCAATTGCTTTGGTCCTTTATTTATTGATGTGGAACAGTTCCCAGTGCTATCTCAGTCTTTATTTTACTGTCGAGAAGACAAAAAAAACAAAACACACACACACACACACAAAGAAAACATGCACGGCATCATTCATTTGCTTCTGTTTTCATGGTTTCGTCCTGCTGGAGTTGTAGATTTTCTGTGCAGATCATGTAGTTTAGTCCCTTAACAGAGAAAGACAGGCTTGCCTCGATTTACCAGCAAAGATGTACTATATATGATAAAAAAATTAAAATTCCATTAAATACATTTTGTAAACTGCAGAGATTTGTAGACGCGTATAGGGAACCATAAAAGTATGGCTTGTTGAACCGTGGAGACAGCAAGACCAAATCACTGATTCAACAGGCTAGACTCTTATATTTCACTCCCATGAATGGAATTTGTGGTAGAACAGATTCGTGTGTTGTGATTTTTAAAATCCTTTTTGGTCATTCCACCACAGACTGGCAGTGAGGGATGTAGGGAGCTGTGATTTTTTTTTTGTTTTTTTTGCCAACGCTGAACATAAGCAAGTGCAAAGCGGTAATGAAATACTCTAACGGTGAATATTCAGTTCCACCATACAATCATAGTAAATCTAGCTGAAATAAAATAATGTTTCATGACACATAATTACAGAATTAGATGCTGCACGGTTGTCAGTTTGTCTAGGGTTGGTTGAGGGCTTGTGTGTGTTGAGTGTATATGAGTGTGATTCACGCGTCTAAAAGCTAGGCTGCGCGGAACGGAATTAAAATGCTGTTCACGTACTGGACATCCGGACAGGAACTGTACTGTATCCACTGGTTTATTCATGTATTCATTCAGGATCAATAACAGACCAGCAGCTCCTGGCACTCCAAATTACAAGTTTGATGCCCCAGAGATTAACTGAAACGCTTCCTGCGTAATTTTAATTTGTGGTCTGAAGGCTCACAGTAATCTCAGTAACAAGGAACTTGCTGAACAGTATTCATCATTTAAAATGCTCAGCTGGTGTGCAGCAGAGTTAGCGACTGGAAATGCCATCGTCAAGGCTGGAAGGAGTTTCACCGAAAGAGACTTCTGATCGATAACTGTTGAGGGCCACGAGTGTTTATTTCTGTCGAAATTCAGCTAGTAGGGGCACTAAGCCTTCTTATTGTATTCACAGTTCTACAGAAACAACTGCTTTGACGCGTACAGCAAATGTTTTGCAGAACACATACAAATACATATATCCGGGAAAAAAATCTTGCTTTTGTGACCAAAGTGTTGAGTTCTGTGTTTCTTTAAGTGCTGTTTTCGTCTGCTTTTTACATTTCATTTTACTCCTTAGTGCCTAGCAACAATGCATGCGTGTTTGTTACGGCAGTATAGATATACAATATCTGTCAGATTTTGAAGGAAACAAATATGACTATGGTGCTTTGTATGTTTCTGCAAGATAAAACTTGAATAGGCTGTGTGATAATGTAAATCACTAAGAAGAGAAAACGCACACGTAAAGACAATTCGAAGTCATGCAATATTCAATAAGCCTACTGGCTTGGTGCAAGGTCACCGTTTGTGTTGAAAGCAAGAATTCCTATTTAACCATGGTCGTTTTTGATTAAGTTTAAACAAAATAAAGTGTTTTCAAAAAACACCTAACAATGCGTCACTGTCATTATTACGTTGGTTTTAAAAAGTATTTATTTGGCATATTTAGAGTTTCATTCAAACATTGAAGTTTTAATAGCCGATATATTTCTCAAATAACTGCTGTTATGTGGGGAAAGTTCATTTAATACAACTTGCATAACATTACACGCATACATAAAAATGGAGCTGACATGTTCATAGGGTCATTTATGCTTAAGGCATATTTAGGTGAAGTCGGGCCCCTGTGATGTCAGTGCAAGACGTTGTTGTCTTTCTAAGCTACCTATAATTATTTATTTTGAGTGACATAGCAAATCAACAAAAAGTGATTGCCGCGGCGTTTACATCATTTCCTTCTTGCATTGATGTGTGCATTTAGAGATCAGCGATCGTTAACCTTTCAGACTGCTGACTGAAGTACCCGGTGTTTTTAATTTGCTAGATAAACGCTAACAATAAAAAAGTATATCAGTGGAGTCTGACATATTTCTCAACTAATTTTACATATCACGCATGTCCAAATCTAAGTTCAAATGTTGATAAGCAGTCATGGTTACGGCTTGGTGAGTCATGCTTTATGAATCATTACAGCTGGGTGGAGAGTCTTGCCGAGAAAAGGGTGGATAATATATAGTATGTAAAGCATGAAATGTGTAAAGGATGACTAAAGCTCACACGGTACCTTACGTCTTTGCTTTGGGAGGAATACCAGCATTGAAAACAATTGGTATCATCATTATAGAGCATCCATGTTCAGTTGAGTGCAGAGTGATTTTATCACCAAGTGAATTGTTATGGGACAGATTAAATTCAGTAAATTAACTGAAAAGAAATCCTTTGTTTTTATGACTTTTTGCTTTTTTTCCGTGAGCCCGTAAGTGGACTTTTACGGCAAAGCAGGTTTGCATATTGTGATCGTTCATCCTTTTCAGTATTTCAGCCGCAGATTGGCTGTCAGTGTTGTTGTAATTGTGATCCGTAGTTTCTTTGCCGACACTGAACAGAAGCGAGTGTAAGGAGATTAAACACCCCGGGGCTGAATGTTCACTTCCGACATGCAATCAGAACGAAACTTGCTGAGAAGTTCCGTGTAGTTTGTTTAATGAGGACATTATATGCTAGACGGTTATCAATATGAGTGTGTTTAAGGGTGGTTGAGGTTTAGTGTGTGAATCATGCATCTCAGTCTGGCTGCATGATATAAAATGATGGATGTGTGTCATTCGTTCCCTCTTTTCTTTATTTACCTAAATGCCTCATATCTCCAAAACTAAACAAATGCTTTATATGTTTCTATATCTAACATATTTCTTGTCTTGTACTGGTTACCGGTTGTCTTTTGTGCAGCCGATTGGTTCAACTTTGGTTGTTTTTAAAATATGCTTAATAAACCTGACTGTCTCATTCTCGATGTTCTTTAATCATATTTAAACACACAAAGAAATAACAGCTCTGCTGATTTGGTTTGGCTTTAATGGTTTTGTGATGTAATGGGAAGCACAGAGCATGCTTTGGTCAAATATAATTACTATGGGAATTTTTACATCTATACACTTGTTTGTTTGTGTAATTAACATTTCGTTTAAGTGACAATTACCCAGGATGACTAACCTGTTGCACCAGTTACATTTTATATATGTACAAGTACCTTCAGACTTGTATTTGTTGAGACAAAACAGAAGCCCTTCTGCCCTCATACTTACCGACAACAAAACATACAATCTAGATGAGTAGACAGGTTTGGTCCAGTCTGGTAAAATTCCTCCGGAAATGCAAGGGAGTTACGATAAATCAGAAATGAAAAATCTTGCATTCCTCATCAAAATCCATCCATCCATCCATTTTCTATGAGCGCTTATCCTATTCAGGAACGAGGGGGCGGAGCCTACCCCAGAGGCTACGGAGTGCCAACTCATCGCGGTCATCAAAATCTGCAAGAGTGAAAGAACTTTCTGGAAGTGTTTGCTGTGGTGCGCTGAACACAAAACCAGCCATAGAGGGCTCTCAAAAGGCTAAATGAATGTTACGTAACAAGTATTATTCAACTGAATTCAATTCATTTTTATAAAGCGCCTTTCACAACAGAGTTGTCCCAAGGCGCTTTACACGGATGTGCTGTGACACATTACAACATCATTAGAGAGAGAGTAACAAAGATATTATGCAGGTATTGATGTATTTCAAAGTAGCACTGCTCTTTTCACACATGGTTTTATAGTTCATAAATCAAATAGCAAAATGCGTGCTCCATTGTACATTCTGTTAGCACACATATCGTCACAGCTAATCTACACATCACATCAGATAATCTATGTGTTTATAAATATACTGCTGGCAATCCTGGAGACCCATGCAGTCTGGCCAAATGTCATTTATACATTCACCAACATTAACCCGATATAGAATAATAATAATAATAATAATAATAATAATAAACAATTCATTTTAAAAACCTTTATATACTTGTAATGGAAACATAAAATATTCAGATTATGTTTATATGATTATACCCTTTCCATGTATTTCTATATGCCATTTAGTTGGTTACGTAATGCGTCAGCCATTTATCCTGGCAGATATGTCACATGACATCCTCTCCAGACTATAACTGCAGGCCCTACCGTTTAGAACACTTACCATCCCCTCCCTCGGACTTTACAATCCCACACGCACGCAGAGGACTGAAACATAAAGTGCTCTTGTATCAATGACGCTATTAAAACTGCTAAGGACACACACTCCTTAGTGAACAACATAATCCCTCCTGTTTGCAATTACCTTTAAATCGCTCCTCGCACTTTCTTGTACTCGCTTTAATTGGCACCTGCTGCTCAGACCTTTTTATAATGCGGACTGCAAGACGGCAACTTGTAGGTTATGCATTCAAGTCCCAAGATGGGTTATAATAGGCTATAGCACTCGCCGAGAGGGATGTCTATGCTTACACTCATGCAACAAAAAAATAAAACTCTTTTAAAAGTATTACATTTTAACTTTAAAAAAAAAAACAAGTAGTGCATTTCAAACGTGCTTCGTTTTTAATTATATTTTGCATATGCATAATGCGAAGCAGTCTTGGAATGCGTCTTGTGCAGGGACACTGCAAACACCCTGCTAAACGCCACCGCTGCCGTGGTAATATCGCTCTACACGGATATGAAGTTGCCGAGTCATGCTGATGTCGAAATCATGCAGGGAACGTCGGGTGAAATGCCTGAAGCAGGAGACAGCGCATAGTCTCGGCGTAGAGGGAGCGCTCGGACAGAGCAGGCCACGGCAATTACCGTCTATCTAAGCAGGGACTTTGAACTTGGAGCGGCGAGACGCTGGGAATCGAACATGAATATAACGGCACCCTGCAGTATCAGCCGATCTCGCCGCGAAGAAGGACGGCGTGGGAACCCCGTCTGCGTGTTTTTTACGTTGACAGCTGCGTCGGCTTGAGCCGGGGAAAGTCGTTTACGGCGCATGAGCACGTTTGACAAACGTACTTGCTGGGCGATATCTTTGGTGTCCGGATCACGATCTCGTTTCAGGTAGGTAACGATCACCCCCCACACACACCCCGCTAGTTGCAGCACTTCACCTAAGTCGTAACGTTTAATCGGGAAAAGAGCGTTTCACCTACATTGGGGGTAGTTTTGCAGTATATTTGTCGCTGGCGGAAGAAGGGGGAAGTTGTATTTTAAAGTAATAAATTGATCAGTAAAACCGAAAGCGAACAGCCTGTGCAAATATTGGCACGCCGCCCTATAAAGTTTCTGTCGACGCTGGCAATATTAATACTAATATTCTTTCTGCTGTTAATCTTCGGCTTGGAGGCGTAGCGTGTCTGTCATATGACATTTTTCTTGTTTTTCTCTTGTAACTTTTGAAAATTTAACCCATTCTATTTAGATGCAGTAGATAAATATCTTAGGTTTGCTGTTGCGTTACCAAGTTTTTTTTAAGAGTCTAAATTGAATTCATTTTAATTAGAAAAGAATTGTTACGCTACGTTGTTCATAATTTGAGACCTCGGAGGGCCGTTTTCTCGCACAAACCGGAGTGATTAACGGATCGTGTTTTATTCGAATCGTCGAACAAGAGTGTTTCGTATATGACGTGCTGTTAAGTGCAATCTCCATCCCTAGCCTTACGTGTTTATTGCTTGACAAAATGTCATAATGTACACTGACCTACACTCGGAATTTGCTGGGTAAATACGCCAGTCCGAGCCGCCTCTTCGTCGACATACCGGCTTTCGCTTCTGGTGGTGCGCTGGTTGTTACTCATTTTACCACCTACCCTGTAAAACCTTTTGCTTAAGTTTTATTTTGGTACTGAGTTGGATTCAAAAGCAAAAGAGAAACAAAACACTATTTACCTAGCAAACGCATCGATTCAGAACAATTAACTTATGCACCCAAGTTACACATGTATTTAACTATTTAAAATGTTCACTGGTCCGTTACAGGTAACTTTATTTCCTTTTTCAAGGTAAAATAGAAGATGGTTGCATTTTCTCAGTCCTGTCACAAAACCCCAAGCAACGTTTTACATGTAATTTGAAAACCATATAAACTATATATGATATATAAACGCCTTTTGTGTTCCCTCAATATAATGTGTGTTTTAAAGAAATTATTGGTTACATGTTAAATATATATATATTTCCGGTTAAAAAATCACTATGTGCAAATTGAAAGTAACAGGACTGCGTTTTATCATAAAATCAGCAAATTCATAGTCACGTCATCAAACCTAATAGTATGAAAACGCTGAATACATATTTATTATATTAATAAATCAATAAACCCAATCTAAGAAATAATCTGGGTAACAGGACTTAGCCTTGAGTTTGACTGCCTCATCAAAAATACAGGAAAAGGGAGAGAACTTCCCTTTGGTTTTCCAATGGTCTTCAGGCAACTGTGATAATGGAAGTTCCAGCTGAATGTGCCACTTGTGGAATGAGCCAAATTGTTTAGGGAGAGAAATGTAATAGGGTAACAGGACTGAGTGAAGTCCTGGGGACACGACTAAAATGTGTATTTTATGTAGCATATTATCGATTTAAAGGAAAATAGTTAAAGCATAAATGGGAAAAACTGTTACATGATAATACTAAAAAAATTTGTTTTTTTTAATTGTTCTATTTCACGTTGTTCTAGATAGTTCTCATTACTGTTTTACAGTATGTATGTTAAATGGGCAATGCTTGATAAGAACATGTATTATAAAGCTGCTGTTCATGCATTTTTATATATACAATGTCCTGGGGACGGAAATGGCCAGAAATCATAGCGGGGGGGGGGCAGCAGAAAATCAGGCCTGTCCCATAACCATTCACTTGGTGATAAAATCACTCTGCACTCAACTGCATATTTTTAATCAGTCTTTTTAAATGACCCGCGGCATTAATAAGACCAAATGAACAGAGGGAAGGAAAAGTCTATTCACCTCTCAACAGCACTTTTCCTCCGATTGATCTAACCACACACACACTTACCTGTCAGACACAATCGCTGTATCGTACTGTATCGCTCACTGCACATGCGACGCTGAATGTGGGGGCCTGAGTTCTGTCTGAGTGGACCCAGGATCACCCTGACCCCCTGTGCTGTCATGGTTGCTTCTGAGCCAAACTTTGTTCCTGCAGCATGTCTGCGATGGTCACTGATTCACCTAGTTATGATCCATTTGCTGATGGATTGTAAGTACAGTGTTTATGCAGGAACCGAATGATGTTTCTGTTTTTTTTTTTTTTTTTTTTGCCAACCAAGTTCAACTAGCAATACTTAGTCTGTGCTTTTGTTTGTCAGACTTATTCACCCGCCCATTTAAATTTATCCATCCTACATTGTTACAATGTCCTGATGGTCGAGTTACAGCCAACCTGATTAGTTTTAAATGCAAATATAATTATTCAGGTGCCTCTGTCCTTAAGGGAACCTGAATCGGGCTGTAATTTAATCCATTTCTACAAGTTGGTATTTTTACTGATGCGCTTATGATTTCGAACAAACTCAGAGGTGCAGAACCTCCAAGCTGAAAACCTGCCCGAGTCTGGTCTTGACTTCAGTCCCTCAATCAAACTACTGCTAACACTTTGTGAGATAAGGGCTGTATTTGGCCAGCAGAAATGAAATCTCCTTGTGTATGCGATCTCCGGCAGTAGCAGCATGCGTTAGGAACCAGTTATAGGTGTTCAGTAGGCTGGTGGTGTCAAACAGCACAATGGGCCAGATCAGAGTCTGAGTGCCCCCAGGCTGCGGACGCGGTGACTCTGCGGACGCGGTGACTCTGCGGACGCGGTGACTCTGCGTCCTGAGATCAGAGCTCCTTTAGGCTGAACTGCTTGATTGCTGCAGTCAGGAAACTCGAGACCGCAGCTTTTCTGCAGGATGACTGACGGCAGCCTTTCGGCTGCGATTGTCTGCCGTTCCGGGTCGACTGTTTCTTTTAAAGCCCCGGTCCGCTGGGTCTTGCACAGGGTACGAGTTTAAACATTAGTCAAGAGAACAGATAGAGCTGCATATTTACTGAAGCTGTCGATGAAAACCATTTTGGCGTGTTGGCTGGTGACAGGTTTTTTTTTTATATATTCCAAAAGGCCAAAAAAGTTTTATATATACACACACACACACAAATGATGCCAGTTTGATCATTTTGAAGCCCTGCTGTGGGAAGTGGGCATTTGCGCTGGGAGACAGCTGGTTCTGAAACTTGGGGGGGGGGCTGCTTTGATGTGCCCTGTATTAGTTCCCTTGCAGATTGCAATTGGCTTAAACCAATATAACTCCAGCTTTGTTTGTCCTATAGATAAAAAGATAAAAGTAGCTTTAGCACATAGTGGCTGCTTGTACTTGGTGAGCTGACAGAGAATTGGTACAAGTCTTTTTTTTTTTTTTGGGGGCGGGGCATGGAGACAGTCGAATCTGGGCAGTTGCCTATTATTTTTTAATTTATCAATTCTTTTGTTTCTATTTTAATTAGAAAAGCCAGTATGCAATTCCCTTCTACCTGCTATTGTGTCCAGCCTCAATTTCTGTGTGTGTGTGTGTGTGTGTGTGTGTGTGTTTCATGCTCCCAGTAACTAGAGCCTTATTGGCTTGTTTTCTTGCTCCTCCCCTCTCCCCCCACCGGAAAGCACTGTAATGGTGAAAGGGAAGTGAGAGTGGAGGTGCTGATTCCTCCCCCCCCCCCTTCAGCTTGGCACTCACACGAACACAGAAATGATTTTCCTCCCCATAAGCATTATCCATAAACTGGAAACACACGGTGGTACACGATGACGTTTTAAAGGCATTTGTTTTAATCAGATATAATTGTCGCTTTGTTTACACTCAAAATAAGGTCAAAAGCTTTAAGCCAGGTGGTACGGTCAGTTCATAGTTCGCCTGTACGTTTGAAATAAATTTTGTCATCAGAAGCGACCGTGCTGATTGCGCATGTGCAGCCCAGATTTGCTCCTAGCAGACTTGTGCATCGGTGCACGTGGACTGTACATGTGCAAGGAATTATTAGTCTGCTGGTCTGCTGCGCTGTCACTGCTGTATGCATGCAGTGACCGTCTGTCCACATACACAATGTCCCTAAATGTTGAATCTAAGCAAAAATCTGCAGCTGCACTTGGACAAACCAGAGAGTGCTGAACTTGAAATGCGGGATTTTATAAATTAGTAGGCTGTAGCACTGATAAATCCACAGACGGGTCCTGCTCCCGGTAGAAGCACAAACGTGGTCTGTCGGGGGGGGGATTGGGAAACGCTGTTGTAACCCTGCTCCCTTCTTCTCTAGGTTGACGGTCCTCCATTCGGATCTGCGGAAGTCTTGTCCTCTGGCTGGAGGTCAGTTTTCATAACCTGTAACACTCACCCCATGTGAGGAGGTACTGCAGAGGATGCTGGGAAGAGCCCCCGGTCTGATGGAAGTCTTTTAAAAAGGACTCTGCTGATGTGACTGACTGCAGTAAAGTCGGGTTTCATGAGTATAAATGTACCGTTTAACCCGCCAGCTTTTTCACTGCTCCAGTGAAGAAACTTGAGTCATTACTGCTCCAACCACAGGGGGTCACTGGGTCTGGAACCCCTACATCCATGTGCTTGTTCTATGGTTTCTCCGTTTGGTTCGGCAGATGTGTGAAAAATGTGCGCAGGGCTCTCAGGTGTAAACTGAGCTGGTCGTCTGAAGTGGGGTGAGGTACACAACCTGCTCGGACCTCATCTCCAAAGAACACCCCCCCCACCCCACCCCACCCCGAATCCTGCCAGAGTGATCAGGGTTTAAACAAGCAGCCGCCCTGACCTGTCTGCTTCCTGCTCCCCCTTATCTAACCACACTGAGGACTGTGGAGGCACAAAAGGGAGGATGATATGTTTGAGGAAGAAGAAGCCCACCAAGGACAAGGACTTCTCGGCCATCGCCGTCCCGTCCATGAGGGGCGAAGGCTACCTGGACTACAGGGTGGACAGCCACCCATCGCAGGCCCTGCAGATCATGGAGGAGCTCCGACACCACGGCCTGCTGTGTGACCTGGTCTTGCACGTCACCTACAAAGGCTCCTGCGTGGACTTCAAGGTGAGGAACTCACGGGATTGGCGTGGTGTGACTCCAGGAACTGTTTGGCCAACAACACCACGGGTACCCTGAAATTTTAGTGCAAGAATGAGCATGAACGACAGAGAGAGAGGCTGAAAGCAGAGACAAAGAGAAAGTCTCTCCCCCGAAACGACCAAAGCTCAGGAAAGGAAGCTGTGTGCTGGAGATCTTGTGATTAACTGAGAGCTCCCATAACCCTCTGTTGTTGAGTTTTTTAGTTTTTCACTCTGCACATTCTATATGAAAAATATGTTATGTAAACAGATGAGCCAAAATCAACGTGAGGCAAATTATGTTGACTATCTTGTAAAAATGGTGCATGTCAAGGTCTGGGATATGTTAGACCAAGGGTGGGCAATCTTATCCAGATGGGCCATTGGGTATGTTGGTTTTTGCTTTTTAATCTAATTCCTCCATTAGATTACTAATTAGAGGCCTGATTGGCTGAAGCATCCTCACTCCTGGGTTTGAACAGGTTATCCCTAAATCCTGAATAGGCACTGGCCCTTTGTGGATAAGACCGGCCTCTCCTGTATTAGACAACAAGCGAATATACATTAAATGCAGAAGAAAATGGGCAGGTATAAATATCTGTGTGACTTTGACAGAGGCCCAAATCATCACGGTCAGACAACCGGGCCAGAGCACCTCTGAAACGTCCAGGGTTGTGGGGCGCCCATGGTGGGCTGTGGTCAGTGCCGAGTGAGAGTGATCAGAGGGGGGGGAACCGGGATCCATTGGCAAGGTGTCAGGCTGCCAAGACTTTATAGCGGGATGTGAACGAAGGTTAACCCGCCCGGAATCCCAGGGAAGTGCACGACTCGGCAGGTTGTGACGCGCTACGTTCGTTGGAAGTTTGCCGGTTCAGATCCCAGTGTCTGCAGAGTGATGTCACTGAAGGTCCTTAACCCCCAGGGACTGCCTGACAAAATTTTTTTTTTTTTTTTAAATTTATGTGACTATGGTTAAAAAACAGTTTCAGTCCGTCAGCCATCACCATACTGAATGCTGCTAAGCTGGCAATCTGATCTAATGCATCTTCGTGTTTAGAGTACAGTCTCGTGGTTACGACTAAGTTGGACTCGTGGCTTAATTTTAGTACTGCTATTTTCAAGTGCAATATCTTGAAACTGTGGGGTATGATTGTTTTATCGTGCTGCTCTGTTTATCGTTTGCCTGTTTATTTGATGTTCTATTGTTACTATGTGACACTTTAAAATTCCGTTGCTGTGGAAACGACGAGGGCAATAAAGTATTAGAATCTGAATCTATGTGCTAAACGGGTCAAATGTCAGAATGTAACTGAATGCTCTTCTCCTAGGTCCACAAGGTGGTCCTGGCCTCATGTAGCCCTTACTTCAAGGCCATGTTCACCAATGACTTCAGGGAGTCACACGCCTCCGAGGTGACTCTGCCGGACGTATGCCCCCAGGTAGTGGGCCGGCTGATCGACTTCGCCTACACGTCGCGCGTGACGGTGGGGAAGGCCTGCGTGCTGCACCTGCTACTGGCCGCCATGCGGTACCAGATGGCGGACGTGGAGCGGGCCTGCTGCGACTTCCTGGCCAAGAACCTGGAGCCCGCCAACGTCATCGGCATCGGCCGCTTCTCCGAGGAGATCGGCTGCAGCGAGCTCCACCTGCTCAGCCGGCAGTACATCAACACGCATTTTAACGAGGTGGGCATCTCGCGTCCTCGCAGCCCGCTGTATGCCAGTGCAGGGCTTAACGAGATGGGCGCCTGGATCCGCGCGGCCCCCGCCGCCTCTGGCTGCCTCTGCGTGGTTGACGGTGTGTTGACGCGCGCGCTGCTGAGCTCTGCCTCTGCTTATGTTCCCGCCAAACTTGCCGAGGCTGCATTTTACAGAGGAAGCAACTTTGGCTCTTGGGAATTTCGTCAGTTTTTCCTGAACAAAATGTCCCCTCCTATTGAAACAGGCCTCATCATCCAAGTGGTGCCGCGTCTCGTCCCTCTTGGTTACTTTTGTCTTTGTGTTTGGCTTTTATGACAATATATTTACCCACTTTTGTCATAGGAAACAAACAATAGAATTCGCATGTCTTTTTTTTTGAGGTTTTTTTCAATTGCATTTTTCATTACAGACAGAGGTGAAAAGTTCAGGTCTAGGAAGAAAAATCCAAACCAAAATTTTGTTTCAACCAACCAGTTGAGCACTCTGTGACTGACTCTTTATGCTCAACTAGTTGATTGAACCAAAATCTTGGTCCGGATTTTTACTTTCTAGACGGATTTTTACTTTCTTTTTTTAATCGCCTTTACACCACAGTTCCCTGACGGTACAAGAAACCTGCACTGTAGATTGACTTAACAATCTGTCCCACGTGTTTGCGAAAATTCAACACTTTGGAGTGGAACGGCCACCTTATGGTCAGTCACTTATGACCCAGGGAGCTTAGCTTGGGGTCTCCTTGCTGCAACTGATGCGCTGGTCGGCCCTGTGTCTTCACCGTTTGAATTCCAGTGCAGCAAACACGCAGGGTTGTAGGGTGTAATGTAAACGTGTTGGGCCAGTATTGATGCTAAGATATGACAGATTTACAAACGCATGCGATTAGCATATAGTCTTTGTTAGATTAAAGTTGTAGGCGTTCAGTCTATATTTATATACTGCCGCGAGAGTATCTGCTCATCGGTCATTTATATATACAAACCATTCTATTTTCTCTTTCTGTTTGCCTTTATTCCTGAAAAGTGTTTAACAACATTCCTGCAGTCCAAGGCTCAAATCTGAATGGCAAGTATGAATCAGCTCTGTAAGATTAACGAGTGCCTGACCTTTTAATGCCATGAGTAATGAGAAGGATTGAAATCTGTCCAGAACTTAATGGGAGACACAAGTGTTTTTTTTTTTTTTTGGAATGCGGTGATATATTTTAGCTCTGGCCAAAGTCCTGCTTTAGAAGCACATCTTGTACGAGGCCAGATAACCGTCAAGTGACGTCAAGCTGAACAGGCTCCAAAAAAATGAGCAGCTGACAACGATCCATTTATTGTCTGTGTTGTTACCACATAGCAACAGAATATGAGAGTGGATCATGTCAGCTGCCTGATACAGCCCCCCCCCCCAGTAACCCTGTTATCAGACATCAGATCAGACATGCGGTGTGGGAGATAGTTGGGTAGATCGTTAAATGCAAATTATTATCATTTGTTTTTCCTTTCTTTGTTCTTTTTTTCCATTTCTCATGTCAGTTTGACTTAGCTTTCGCCATCACTCTTTATCTGAGGATTCAGAAAGCTGTCAAGGAAAGTATTGTTTATTGTTAATGTGTTTTCATTCTGTGAATTTCTCAAATAGTTCCTCAGGGGACCCCCAGATGGGCCACATTTTTGCTCCCTCCCAAATCACAGTAGCAGCAAAAATGTGGACTATAGGGGTCCCTGAGGACCGGATTGAGAAACACTGTTATGGAGTAGCCCTGGGGTACATACTAACCTGGGCGTCGTGTCTGTCTGCAGGTGACCAAAGAGGAGGAGTTTTTCAGTCTCTCACACTGTCAGCTGCTGGATCTGATCAGTCAGGACAGCCTGAAGGTGCTCTGTGAGTCTGAAGTCTACAAGGCCTGCATCGAGTGGGTGCGCTGGGACGTGGAGGGCCGCGCTCAGTATTTTCACGCCCTCCTGGATGCCGTGCGCATCTACGCGCTGCCGCCGCGCTTCCTGAAACGGCAGCTGCAGTCGTGCCCCGTGCTTAGCAAGGCCGACTCCTGCCACGACTTCCTGTCCCGGATCTTCCAGGAGATGGTGCTCCGCAAGCCGCAGCCTCTGCCCCCGGTGCGCGGGCCCCAGCTCATCTATGTGGTGGGCGGGTACCGGCAGCAGTCGCTGGCGTCCTTGGAGGCCCTGGACCCTCGCTCCGGCTCCTGGCTGCAGCTGGCCAGCATGAACGCGCCCAGCAGCGGTCTGGGGGCCTGCGCGCTCTTCGGCCTGCTGTACGCCGTCGGCGGCCGCAACCTGCCGCAGCAGGAAGGCGCTGAGTTGGGCTCGCTGAGCTGCTACAACCCCATGACCAATAAGTGGACGGAGCACAGCCCCATGCAGACCCCCCGTAACCGCGTGGGCGTGGTGGTCGTCGACGGCAGCATCTATGCCGTGGGGGGGGCCCACGGCTCCACACACCACAACACTGTGGAGAAGTGAGTGCGGTGTTTGGGGGGGGGTGGGCCTCGTAGTCTCTGTTTATCGACTCTGCTACACCTACAGGGGACTCTGCCTGGTTTATCACGCCTTTTCACCAGTGTGTGTTTTTCACGAATGAATAGAAAGCAAAAATAACACCTCATTAAAACAGTAATACTTTTAATTTCACTCTTTTTGAATATTTCCATGTTTTTCCTCAAACAAAAAGCAAAAATAATGCAATAACATTTTTAATTTCAGTCAATACTACAATAATATTTTTATTCTTACTCTTGATTATTACTCATCTTCATTTTATTTTGTGTGCAGTCTTTATATAAGGGGCGTAAATGTGGCTCTCGTTCAGGCGTTTGATTGTGGCAGCCCTTGCTGTGTGATCATACAGGTTTTTTCGCAGTTCATAAAGTACTTGATGAGGACAGTGTGCTGACATCACGGCGGGTGCTGTTAGCCACAGGTAGCTGGCTGGGAAGATCACGAGGTCGTTACTGGGTGGTATTTTAGCATCACGCTCGTCAGGCGGGCGCTGACGGGTTGTCGGCGGCCTGAACGTTTCGCAGAAAGTGTTTTCCGCACCATCGCCGTCTGTGTGACCGAAGACGGATCTCTCCTCGGGAAGTGGATCCTGGCCTGGATCGCGTGGCCTTTTGGCGCCTCGCACGACATCCCTCGTGAGGAAGCACATTGCAGGCCTTTCATTAAAAACCAGACTAGCGCCCTGGGGGCAGGTGAGCGATTGTGCCAAACCTGCAGGACATTTCGGGTTAAAGGGACAAAGCACTTCCTAAGCGTGGAGTGTGTCACACGGTCTTGTGTGATAGAGAACATTTGAAATGCTTTGTACCGAACGAATGGACTTTAATAAGCGAGACCCTAAATTGCACTGTGGTTCTCGTGATTGATAACTAACAAGCTGATGCGGCCACATCGCAGCTTCCCGTTTTGCAGAAGATTGTCCTAAGGATGTGATCCCGGACAGTGCTGCAACTGACAACACGCTGCACGTAGCTGCCGTTAAAAAAGGCCGCGTTGTTCTGAATGTAGGCAGTAGAGCCTCTGGTTGTCGTAAAGCCTGGTTAATCTCCAGCCTGTTACAGGTTTATCGCTGGCACGTCGCAGCGACTCTGGCTGAATCTGCCGCAGCTGCTTACTGGTCTATGATCTTGGATCGTTCGTCTCCCGGGGCAATTGACTCGCATGGGATTTGATGCGTTGGTGGTTCCGGAATGGGAGTGTCAGGGCAGGACACCGGGCATTAGGAGATTCCCAAGAAAACAATGGCGTGGCTTATTCTCACGTCCAGCGGCGTCTGGAGGAATGCCCAGTTTTTTTTTTTTTTTTATAAAAAAAGACATCATTTCAATGACACTTCAGAAGATATTTCTTTATAGATTTTACATTTAAGTGTGAAATTAAACCAGACTTGCAGATTCCTGAGAATTTGCAGGTGAAGAGCAGCTGCTCTTCACAGGATGGATCCCTGACTTTAGCCCTTTAAAGGCTGATTGTACAGTTGTCACTCGGGGGGGGTTTTAACGAGCTACGAACCGCAGGATAATGGTGGAGGAGCGGGGGGCCGAATCGGGACGCGGTGAAAAGGTGTGATGCGAGACGATGGATTTTTACGCCCCCCCTACCCCCCCGGTGTGTGCGGCAGGTACGACCCCGAGACAGACCACTGGACGTTTGTGGCCCCGATGTCGGTGGCGCGACTCGGGGCAGGAGTGGCTGCGTGCGGCGACGTGCTGTATGCGGTCGGCGGCTTCGACGGCGAGAACCGCTGGAGGACGGCGGAACGCTACTATCCAGAGACCAACTTCTGGCAGCCCGTGGCGGCCATGGCGACCGAGCGCAGTGGCCTTGGTAAATTGGGGGAGGGGCTTCCTCACGGCTAGTGACACCTTCACAGCAGAGTGTGTCTGTGTGCTCACAGCAGTGACGGCACCTGGATGAGACATTAACAATGGCTGAGGGGTGTGAGAGGTGGGGTAGGTACAGGAGGGGGCCGTGTGGTTATATCCGTGAGCAGCGGCACAGTGGGGGGGCCAGCAAGTTAGTAGGTTAAATTGGACAAGGAGCACAGAATTTCTAGTTAGTTTCTGTTAAACCTGAACCCCCTGTCCATGAGTAAGGTGTTAAAAAATGTCCACATCCTCATGCACTACATCAAGTGTATAAACTTGTGTTGCTCTGGGTAAAAGCTTAGAAAAATTACGCTAAGACAGCAGGTTGAAGGAAGGCGGTAAAACGTAATGATCCTATAAAGCCTGTTTTAAAGCCATGTGCTCTCACTCTGTGTGTGTGTGTGTGTGTGTGTGTTATGTATATATTACATTTGTGGAAAAATCTGCTGTTTTGACATTATTGAACATGTTTTCAAACCCCACAAAGGGAAACTCAATTTTATAAAAACCTGTAATCAGAAAACATCTTGTAAAGTCTTGTATTTAGTTTCATTACTTATGGTTAAAGGTGTCAAGGTTGGGATTAGGGTTTTTCCCATAGAAATGAATGGACGGTCCCCACAAAGATGAATACAAACGTGTGTGTGTGTGTGTGTGTGTGTTCTGAAGGGCTGGTGTGCCTGGATGACCACCTGTTCGCGGTGGGGGGATACGACGGCAGGATGCAGCTGCAGTCAGTGGAGCGCTACAGCATCGCGCGGGATGTTTGGCAACCCGCAGCTCCCATGATGCACTGCCGTAGCGCCCATGGCATCGCTGTGCACCAGGGCCGGATCTATGTGCTGGGTGAGTGTCAGGGAGCACCCGTCGATGGGCTAGACATCAGGGGCTTCCTGAAACACTATGTAAGTGCAGCGCCAGCTTGTTAGTTTGGTCCACGGGGGCCCATGGACAGTCCACATTTTTGCTACCACCAGGAGCTGGGAGGGAGTAAAAATGTGGACCATCTGAAGGTCCCCGAGGACTGGCTTGAAAACACTGGTGTATAGAGTGTGTGACATTATTGATTTGTTTAAATACCACCAGTTAAGGAAAACTGGTGCATTTGAGTCTTACTCCAGTGCCTTGTCACCGTGGTTTCAGGTGGTTTCAACCAGGGAGGATTCCTGTCCAGCGTTGAGTTTTACTGCCCAGATCGCGACGAGTGGACATACGTGACGGACATGCCCACGGGGCGCAGCGGAATGGGCGTGGCCGTTACCATGGAGCCCTGCCCCGGCAGCCTACCAGAAGAAGAGGAAGTGGTGGATGGGTGACCAAAAAGAAAAACATGCTCTCAGATTAAGGACTAAACTTCCTGACCAAGGAAATGACTGAACTCCTATGAAGACACTTTGATGAACAACTAGCTGGTGCTATGCCATCAAGCTCATCTCCTGCAGTCTAAAAGTTTATTTTTGCAGAGTTTTTAAAACATAATATATAACCTCAAGGTAATAAGTTATTTTTATTTACAAAATATCAACAGAGTCAATAATAGTTGTTTGATGTCCTCAAAACCATTTGCAGTGAAAATCCGACTGGTGACCAGTGGACACACCTGAACTTGGTGGGTGAGAATTACTGCAGTTATGGACACAGCAAAGTTAATATGTTTATTTGTATATTTACTCTGGGGGGGGGGGGACTGAAGTAAAAATTTCTCAAATAAGTCATGGAAATTAATTCAGACTTGTTTTAAATGCTGGATACCTTTGTAAAGACATAGGAAAGCGAAGACAGTCTCAGAATATATATATACCTCTTTATGATTTTTTTTTTATTGCAGAAATTCACGTTAAGTACCTTGCTCAAGGGCACAACATCAGAACAACTGCTGGAGTCTTAACTAAACTGTAGGTCTGGTGTCCTTAACCATCATGCCACAGAATGAGCCCCCCTCCCCTGGATTTTCAGTTCTTTGCCTTAGAATTTGAAGTGAAAGTCATTGTTGACACACAACAACAAAATGTGTCCCCTGCATTTAACCCATATGTGACATAGGAGTGGGCAGCGATTATATAGGAGCCAGGCAGCAGTACCTTGCTAGTCAGGGATTTGAACCAACAACCTTTCGATCACAGGCACATATCCTTAACCATTATGCCACCATTCCACCTTACAGGGTTGATGCTGCGCACTGTGTATGTACAATCCATCAAGACAGCCGCTTGCTTTACACACGGCAGATCACGCACCCAAGAACCCATAACTATGAAAAAGAACATTTTGTCGTGCAATCGCTTAAATTCTTTGAGACTAAAACATTCCATAGTGCACTGATTACGATGACGACCATGTTTTTTGCCATGACATGTGAACGCAAGGTGGATATCCAGAGCCGCAAGATGGCTCAGTGGATATCATTTTTTACCTTGTACCTACAGAGCTGGGGGTTTGAATCCTGTCCCTCTTGAGTGGGGAGTTTTCATTTTCCCCCTGTGCTTAGCAGTTTCCTCCTGAAGGGGAATTGGTGTCTCGATATTGCCGGTAGTGTCTGGGTGTGTGAATCAATTTGCCTCAGGAAGGACTGGCATCCTGGGGGGGGGGGG
>JAABNX020000049.1:12494167-12507333 GCA_015163995.2 Mormyrus lacerda
GGAAGGACTGGCATCCTGCCCCCCCCCCCCCCCCCCATGACTAGAATAAGTTCTAACCTAGGATGGATAAACATTAAATTATTTTAGCTGCGTGTTTGTTTGCTACCACTAGATGGTGCTCGATTGCTATAATTTCTTTAGAAGCCATCTTGCCGAAATTCATAATGAATAGGTTCAGCTAATTAAGATTATTTCATTCACCATTGCAATGCCTCTTGTTTCAACGGTGATAGTGTTTTGATAACCATTTCAGCACCTTCACAAGGGATTGTTTCTCATGCCTGGTGACATCTGATCCCCTTGTCTCATTTTGTGCCAAGTTAGTTATTGTTTTCCTCTGTAGTAACATGTTCTTTTTTCCCCACTTGTACTAAGTTACCCTTTGATAACTCTCTACCTCCATTTATATGCAAATATGCAATATGTAGCACTTTTGGTTTGGTGATGTTAGGCAGTCTGGCTGAGGCACAAGTTAATGCACCCCCTGGTGAATCTGGTGCTTCCCTCGGAGAAATTTCTGGATATGGAGTAATCGGTCATGCCCTCCATCAGACTCTAAGCAAGCAAGTTGCGAACTCCACCGTCTTGTGCAGCAGAAAGGTGTTCTGTGATATTTCTACAAATCGTTTTTCGGGGGAATCACCAAAGGGTACAACACTGACATGGTGCTCTTTAATAATCCATGAAAGTAACAGCTGTATCTTTTCCTAATTCTTGTACTCGCAAATATCCTTGAAAAGATATTTAAATTCTCCTAAATAAATGTATTAGGTTATAGAATTGACTGAATGTGTAAGTCACCTAAAAAAAAAGTGATTAAATAAAGGAATAATTGTATCAGTAATAATAATAACAGTGCTTAAAATGTAAAGTAGAATGTCTCACTGGTACCAGGGTTGGAGGTTAGTGAGGAAATTGAAGTTGCTATGGAAACCGTAAACTAGCTGTCCTGTCAGACTGAGGCGCCGCTTCTTGATCTTTGGGCCAGACAGTCGCATCCTACCGGCGGGCCACCAGCTTGTCCTCATGGAGCTCGCACTGATGGGGAGGTTATAACGACAGGCATGTCATCACCCTCATAATGGCAAGTACACCTCATGAAATTACTCAGTAGAGGGTGTCAGCGGTCTGTTAACGCACCGCTCCATGTTGACAGGAAGAGCCTTGGGGAGGGGTCACAGCTGAGCGGAAGGCCACAGGCAGGGCAGCATAGGGAAGGGGTTGGGGGTGCAGGGCATAGTCCATACCCCAAGCATCAGACAATTTATATAATCTGAACACCCCCCTCACTGCTGCACTCAGGAGCAAGCATCAGGAAACAAAGACTGGGAGCCCTTTATTTACACCCTAATTAGCAGAGATGGGCTCCATTCTGTGGATATATTCTAGTTTACGGTTATCAGACTCAGAACATGCCATAAACATGCCGCTTACAAACGACTCATCCAGGACGGAGTCAGAGTGAATCTAAGCTTCTCCCTGGAAGCACAGGGTGGGGGAGACTGTGGACGGGATGTGATCCCATGAAGGAACACTCTCTCGCAGTATGGGTGGTTTGCAAACACCCGCTCGCCGAACCTGCAAGGGGAAGCCTGTGCGCAGCAATCGGCATCCACAAGGGAACTCCAGACACGCAGAGCCAGGGGGTTCAAACCCACAACCCTAGAAGAGTGAGTGTATAGTGCTACCCACTCGGCCATCATGCCATAACAAACATGCCTATTTATGCTACATCTTGCCACACTTGTAGCTGTAATTCTTTGTTACATTTTCTTATGTCTGTTTAAATCTATGTCAGTCCTAACAAAGTGAAAACAGGGCGTTAAGACCAAAGACTAAAAGACAAGCACTGGTGGTTTTGTGCACCCCTTTGCTGTCACAACAACGCCCCGGAGAATTGCAATCTGAATGATGATGAACTTGATTATAAAGCAGAAAGTCGATTTCGTTTCAAAATGCCTGCAGTTCCTCTGGCTACAGAAAGGGGGGGATAGGGAGTCAGGTCTGTGAGCACCACTTCCGTTACTGGGCAAACTCTCCTGGGGGGCTGAAAGGCACTGCCTGGGCTACTGTGCCGGTGTCCCCCAGCAAGAACACAGCACTTCTCTCTTATCTACCCGGACCTGCTGCTGGAGACGGCCTGCGGTGCATTAAACAGCCAGGGCCTCGGAATACGCATAACCCACTGGAGATGACTTCTGTGAGGAGGGTAATGAGAAGAGAGTCTGTGAGGAGGGGATGGGGGGGGGGATGTCTGGGGGTATGGGTGGGGGAAGGGTTGGTTTGAGGAGAGAAAATATTTTTCACACAGCAAACCTTGTGTGTCACTCTCAGGATGTAGAATTGCTGTTTCACGGCAACCATTGCTTCCTTATCATTGTTTGATTATAGCAGCCACTGTCCCGCCTTGCACTTAAAACCATAAGGAAATTACAGCTAATTCATCAAGCCCCAAGTATAGCCCGGGTTTACCAGGCCGAGGATCGTACATTCACAGCAGAGACTCAGAATGCTCGCAATGAACCAAATGTGAGACTGCCGATCTGATTGGCCGAAAGCTGGAGGCGGCACCAGCAAGCAGATGCCTACCCATCAAGGTGACACTGTGTCCACTTCCCATCAACATCACCGGCCCGTTCGGGTCACACTGTCCCAAGGCTGGGGCCTAGACAAGGACATAGGAGAAAGTTTGATTTTGGGCAGGACGCAACTTCAACATTTAAATGCAAAGGATGATTCATTAGGGGGAGACAAATTAAGTCAAATTAAATATTGGGGGGGTATGTGTCGACCCCAGTTCTTATGCCACTAGGCCCATGGTCTCCAGGTCACCATCTTCTCCAAAGAGCCTCAGGATAAAGGGGAGAGATCCAGTGGGTGGACTGGAGTAAACACACAGTCGGGAAGCTCTAGAGCAACACAGCCCATCCTACAACATGAGGAGCAGGAGGAACTTACATTTATGAATGCTTGAAAAATCTAACGTTTTTTCCTGTAAAAAGATGACAGGAAGTCCCCTCTGTGAAATTTTAAGTATCCATGCTATATTAAACCCCTAGTTATTTTTAAACATCATCCCAGCCGTCATGAACACGTTAGAAGGACATTGTAATCAAAACGCATAAAATACGCACAGGTTCAGCCAAGAATAACAAATAGTTTGTATGAATTAAATTGGGCGCTCATGTACTATGTATGCATAGCACATCCCTGATAATTCACTGCAAAACCCAAGAAAATCTATTGAAACAGTTCATTGCAGCATTATCTTAAATAATAAATGTCGCACAACATCCGAAAAAGCAAATGGTTTATTTTGCTGCTCATGACAAATTATTAGTCAGTTTTGATTAAAAGAAAAAAATACCATACACTGCATTACAAAACGGAGAGATGTGGCTTGTGATTCTTACGCTCTTAATACGACAAATGCTCAGATTATCTGTCGGACTGCAGGAAAAGTTAGCAAGTTAAGGACTACGTCTTTAAACTTTAGTCAAGAATTAGAAGAAGAATAGTAATAATAAAGAAACTTCATGTTCCTGTCTAAAATCCATATCGGCTTAATAACGTTAAATCCACTGGAGACAGACTCTTCGATCACTTAACGGTGCACAACCAAGCAGTTCAGGAAATGCGCTTAGGTATTCGTTTGTATGCCTCCAAATATCAAGACGCGTAAATATAGTGCTTATGGCCAACTTTCCAACTTTTTTTCATTAATAAATTATTTGTTTACGTATGTGTTTACTTGGGTACGTTCTTTGACTTTTACGCGAAGGCACAACTGTTTCATTTAAAAGCAGCCGTGCCCAATTGCATTACAGGACAAACACAAACACTTTTAACACTTCCTCTAAGTCTAAAAAACAACAGAGATAACTAAGAGGGAGGCCATACAGAACAGATTATACACTGTTAAAATCCTAACTGCCTAACTCTCCTAACTCGCTCACAAGCATGAGTTGCCGGTTTCAAGCTACCCTCTCTGTGAATTGATTCTACGATGGACCTACTCGAATCTGAACGTACCGAAGCGGGGGATAAGCAGAGGGGGGACTTCACGTTTAATGATTTGTTTAACGATAGTATACACTAAAGCAAACTATGAATTTTTATACATGCGTATAATAAGTTTTCTTTTAAAACAACCTCTACACAATGTAATATTTTAGGCAGATACGCCATTCACCACGGACTGTTTACCCCGTATCATAAAATGGAACATTCCACAATTTATTCCAGGGAAAGACTGACAGCTTTTTGGGTCATGAAGCAGCTGTTGAAGTCAGCGTTCAGCCCTCCCGCCGCAAGAATAAGAAATTAGTGTATTTTGAAGTAAATAACTAAAGCTTTTAACTTATGATCGGAAACTATTGTAAAATACAATTCACTGTAATCTATGCAATGAATGGGTTCCACTTCTCAACACTGATGTTTTCGTAAAGAATAAGAAACATGTGGAATGTTATTAAACAGATAGCCAGCTGGTTAGCAAACAATCACCCCCAAAAAACTGCATATGGTTAATTCAGGAATACCCAACAGCTTTCTTAATTATATGGCAAAACATTATGTATCCTATTGATTTTTTCATGTAATCATTGTTTTATGTGGTTAAATCACTGATTTTTGGCAAACGCGGAAAACATTCAATAAATGACTCAGCTAAATGCGACTGTCTTTTCCTGAAAGTATAGAAAATTAAAAATAAAGTTTTTAGCTAAGAATGTGTAGTGAATAAAAAGCGTTCACCTTCCGCGTTAATATTCGCCTGCCCAATTTCACCTGGTCTTAAATTCTATCAAAAGAAGGAAAAGAAAAACTCAGTGACCAAATTTCTTTGAAAGCTGAACCCAATTATAATCATACTATATATGTGTGTGTGGTATGTATATATGTCGTTACATAGCTGAGCTGGTTTATCTTATTTATCTTGTCATTTCTCTGCTTATGTTGCATCTCTTGGTCCAGGAAGCCAGATAATAAAGTTTTAGGAGTTTTACTGCAGACCTAAATATCCTCCATCTTGGTGGGCAGCATTATTGTCTATTGTTTGATGCAGAGCTTTGCCGGGGCCTCAGACACAGAGAGAGAGAGAGGGGAGAGTACCCAAAGCCAAGCTGCTGAAATGGATTAAAATCATAATGTAATTCTTACTGCCTCTCTTGGTCCTCTGGTGTAGTTCACACAAAAACGGCGGAACAAGTCTGTGTTGTGGTTGTTATTGGTGTTGCTTGTTTTCACTGGGTCCGTTCCTATTTGCATCCTCTTTTTGACCACTAATTCAGCTTAAGTATAGTTTGGTGGAGGGGAAAATAGCTTCCCCTAGCCCATTTATAAATGTTTTGATGATATTTTCTTCTGAAAAGATAAAAAGCGTAAGATACGTATGTCTGATTGTAGAGAGACCATCCTTCCTGCTGTGGACCAGGTTAAGGAAAGAATGAACAGGATCTTCACTGAAAACTACCTTCTGCCATTGAAAGAAGAACCTTTAGGGCTTTTTAAACTGCCTCTCAAAGGGGAACCTGGCCATGTGAAGCCATGTTTTCTGACTAAGCTGAGCAGAACCGTGTCACAATAGACTGAAGACATCAAACCAGGCATCCATGAGCTACTGGGTGAACTTCATAAATTAGGAACGAGTTCCCATCTTATTGCTGAATGTCAGGGACAGACTTTAAAGGTGATTTTTCCCTTTAGTGAAAGGAGAGATGATATTTCATAACAGACAGCGGATGGGGATTATTATGTGCTGTCAGTAACCATGTGGTTCAAACTAGTGGGCAGCGATCATCACACCACTGAGGATTCTGATGCTTCATTTCTCCACCCGGTAGCGTAAACCTACTAGAGCAGCCAGACTGGAACCGGCGACCATCGGGTTCTGTCTCCTTAGACACCATACCCATGCTGTGCTTATTGGAAGTGACTGGGTTTGCTGACGCAGTCTTCATTTAACCCTTATATCACCTGTTTTGCTGCTGGAGCAGTGCAGGGTCCTTCCCTAATAGGGATCAGATGTGCTATAGGCGCCAGGGTAGAATGCAGGCACTGCCCCCCTCCCCCCAACAAATACTCCCTGTTGTCTTGGCCAACACAAGTCTAGCCGCACTGGGGTTGGAGCCAATAAATGAAACCACATCTTGGCCCAGAGAACCATCCACAAAATACAGCTCCAGCCACTGCAGTATTCTAGACAGAGAGAGTCCCTCCTAAGCTGAATGTTTTGTGGTAGACTTGAGGGGCCAATGAGCTCCCTTTTGTAATTCCTTGCATCCATGCCAATAAAGGTGTCATTTCTGGACTTTGAGATGCGCTACACATGTCAGACCCCATGCATTACCATCCATTACGTCTCATGCTAACTGCGCGCTAATGCTACTTTTGGGGGTTTTTTTTTCTTCAGTGCTGGTCTTCTTTTTCAGTAAGAGGGTAAACCTCAGGGACCTGCATAGCGCGATGCGGGTGAATCTGTTTGTACAGCTGTGTTCCTCCGAAGGTGACAGCTGCAGCATCTCGCTTCAGGAACACGGGCCGAGAGCTTTGGCCACCCGGAGCTTCTCCGGGACGGTCTCAGGCGGCAAGCCTGTGGAGAGAGCCAGTCATGGTGGTGGCGTGCAAGAACTGTGTCAGACATTCTCCTGCCCACCGCGATGTTTCCACCTGCGCGCTGGGAACGGACCATTAAGAATAGTGTGGGAGCGTGATAGTGCAGAAGTCTAGGAGGTGCACGGGACTCAGGAGAGGCAGAGAAAAGGAGGAAGGCCAAGGAGCAGGAGGTACAGAGGAAACAAGAGGCACACCAGTAGCATACTTCCACCTCGTCCATCACTGATCCACTCACTTCCTCCTCTGGACAATTCTGATTGGCCCAGATTTTGTTATTTATGCCTGGGTGTGTAGCTGGCATACATGGCTGGGCACCTCCTCCGCAGGATCGCTCGGAACAGCTGGCCCGCTCAGACACCTGCGATTGGGAGCACAGTTGGCTGGGTGCTCCTTAGGTACTCCTCATCCGCCAGGAGGTTTCCCCACCTCCGTGAGCGTCATTACCATTCACTGCTCCCTAACAGCACATCATCAACAGCTTGCGTTTCTCCCTGTCGCACAGAGCCATTATTCTAAAATCCCGGTGATCGGCATTTTGCCTCACATGTCGCTTTAATGAAATTGCTATTTTGCATTCTTATAATATATGTAGGAAGTCTTGGGATTTCTTCCATATCTGCAGTTTTTCATCCCGGCTTATTCATCTCTGCTTGTTCACAAAACCAAATCTATAAGCATTTGTGGGAATATGAAAATTATAAATAGTAGGAAGACACAACGGTCTGGACTGCCGCAGTGTCGGCTTTGAATGTCCACTGGAGAAAAATGGGCTATGAGACACGAGAATCCTGTTCAGTGCACCCTCAATATCTCCAGCTTCCGAAGACGCACACAGTAATTCTGGTTAAGGAGGGCATGGAATGTCAGAGGAGGAACATATACTCCATCTAGATCTGGGAAGGTTAAGCAGTGGCCAGTATTTTGTATGACACACATGTGCCTTAGAAGCCAGAAAGCTGCTTATGCAATGACCACTGGCTCTGTGCATGTTAGGGCTGCAATCTGCTCTAACACTGAATCCAAATAGGCGCATGCTGGGACGACCAAGAGGTGAATGTGTTGTTGTTTTTGACAGTGCTTATGAATGTGGGATCACTCTCTATCACCGCGTAAGCATGTGTTTATGCATGTATGTGTATGTAAGCTGTACAGTTCTGTGTTTTTGTGTATGAGTGTGTGCATAAGCGTATATCCTGTATTATCTAGAGTGTGAGCATGTCTGTGTGTGTGTGTGTGTGTGTGTGTGTGTGTGTGTGTGTGTGTCCGCAGGCTTTTCTGGTGCTGGGAGGGGACTCAGCAGATGTGTGTCTCCTGCAGCAGCCAGGGAGAGCACACCCTCCTTCCCTCCCCCCCCAGCCCCCCAGCCCTGCACCTCTCTGTGTCTGTGGTTTGTTCGCTGGCTTAGGCTGTGGATCGGGGGAGGGGTGGGACCCTGTGGGGGAGCGAGGGGCCCCATTGCTAACTGCCCCGGGGCAGAATAGCGCACAACATACACAGCGAAAGTTCACGTCTGATGGTTTTCGCGCGGCGATGCCATCGGATGAAAAACCAAACCTCAAGGCCGAAAACTAAGAACATGACCGATTCAACGATAAACGAATGGACTCTGATATAAATGTTTATTGCTTTTGTGTATATGGTTTAATGTATTATGCACGTGGCGAAACTGTGCATATAAAACCTTCCTAAGAACCGCAGTGAAGGAGGCACAAATACATACAGATATATGGAATCCATAAAAAATGTTAAGGTGCCCTCATATCGAGTTATGATACTTGCTTTTGAATGCGTTGCAGACAAAATTGCAGTTGTCTGTGAAGAAGAGTAGTTTGTGTGAAACAAAGACAGAGGGAGCTGCCCCGAGAAGAGAAACCGTTGACAGGCTCTAGAGGATCAGGGAGTCACGACATAGAATTAGTGCATGGCAGAGCAAACGTATGGAGGAATCTGCACACTGCACAGATAACAGATAAGAGAATTAGCGAGCGATCCTATAGGAGAATAGGCATAGGATGGCGCTAATGTGTTGCAGAATTAGTGCAGTACATTCTCCTTAAGAGAGAGGAGAGTAGGGATTGTGGGTAGGGGTCAATTGCAGGACAGAAGGCTGAATAAAAGGGCCAGGTGGAAGGAGATGTGTCTTGTCAATGTGATAACCTAGTATGTTGCCGTATATTGTTTAGCAAATGTGTAAATGTAGTACTGTCAGGCTCAGAGAGATGGTATTTCATCCTGGATATATGCTTGTATATTGATGGGCTGACAACAAAGATCTCTTGAATGCTGAATATACTTGTGTGTCATTGTATACCGTGTGTAAATTGTATTGTTCGCCATTCTATTATTTGCCATCTATTGTTCTTCATTGTTACATGTTGCTTATGTCTGCGGCGAGGTAAACAATCAAGAATTTAATTGTGCATGCATTTACACAAATACTTATAAAGTTTTGCAATCCTTGAATTATTTTATTAGACAATAATATTAGAAGAACATGCGTCTTTTGTCAGCCCACATGCTGACTCTGATGCCCCAGGATGGAGAGGTTGGAGATTTCTGGGGACAGTGGCTGGAGGATCTTGGTGATTCAGTCTCAGGGTGTCCCTGGGGCCTTCTTAGGCAACTTGGATGACAAAGTGGCTTTATAATTACCCCCAGCAAGTTCATCTGCCCCCCCCCCCCACAATCATCCATCCCCCACTGCAATCTAAGCACACTAATGAATCACTACCTCCAAAGAACAATACACAACATGGTGGTTTTGTGCCAAGGACTCGTCTCGCACCTCAGAGCAGTTACCTGTGGTGTAATGCAACTTTGTGCCACTTCACATCTGAAGATATGCATTTAAAAAATCTTCCTTGGTTAGGTTTGGTTATTTTCCAATATCAAAATTTCCTACACCGGGGTTGTTTCGCTAGTTTACCGTGTAGAATGACCAGTGTACAATGGCTGCTGTAAATTATGTGGTTGTGCGTAAGCCTCATGTCATTGGTAAAGGCATGCACTTGCAAGCTAATGCTAGGTTCCTGCTATGGGTCATTATTATTCCCTCAAAAAAATGCATGCATATGGAGTAAGACAACTGGTCGTCTTTAGACAGACCATAGTCAGGTGTTGAACCTACTCTTTCACTTGACCTGTGCCTCATTTCCTATTATACGAGTGGGTTCTGTTTTTTCCCAAAGCTCACAGAATACAGACCTAGAAATCCAACCCTCCATCCAGTTGTAGCCCTTCCCAAGACCCAAAACTCATTTTGACTTCCTCTGTACTCGTACTAAAGCCAAAATGGCAGCTCTCCACTAACCAACCCTTCTCTTCTCTAGCACCAAAATAATGTCCCATATCATTCCCCCTGCCCCCATGGTTCTGTTCTCTTGCATCAAGTTATGTGAATTGCTGCAGGGAAATATCTGTCTAAGCAACCGGATATAAGCCAAATGTTTCCTTGGATAAAAGTGTCACGTGAAACTAAATGTGTTCAGTTGACTGAAAGCCTTATTGTCATAGCATCTCTTTGGACTGGAGTCCATTTGCTGAGTTTTGCTTTATTTTTCCACTCTGTTGGTCTGTTATGTTTTTGTCAGGCAGGGTGTTTGCATACATGGAGTGAAATCCATTCAGAGTCTTCCAGAGACAGCTTATTCATCCTGTCAAGCCTGGAAGTATATTTGGCAGCCTTGGTGCCGGACGGTACTCCTGAATATGCACCCGTACTGGTTACCTCAACCGTCTAGACAAGGACCTAGTATGTCAAAGATGCCAGGAACAAAGCAAGTCTTTAGCTGTTAAAAGACCGTTCAGAGATTGTCTCCATCCTGCCAACACATTGTGTGTGCTCACCTGGACTTTTATTGACAACTGTGTTCAAAATGTTACCCGGAAAAAATAGAATCGTTATTTTCTCGTTGCTGCAAGCCAGTATTGTGGCCACATTAGTAGAAACAGCCCAAATTAGAGTTTGCGGTTGAGATGCAGGATTCTACGGAGTAAAATTTGTCTTTCAGTCTGCTCAGATTGCCGTTCGCTCTGCGGCCTGTGTCTCAGGACTCGACAAAATGAACCCTGCAGTCATAAATAGGCCATATTAAGTCACAGTTTGTTGCATAATCTCCACCTGACCTCTTTACACTCTGTCCTGTCTCTCTCTCTGTCTTCCAATCCCCTTTTCATTCTGTCTACATTTATTTCACTCACTTTTAGTTCCTCTCCTTATGGTTCTTGGACATGCCCCACCAAAATGCAAAGGCGAGAAAAGCTGTGTACCACCATATTACACAGAAGGACATCTTCAGTCTTCCAAATGACGCCAGTTTACTGTTTAAGACGCCTAAAACATGATTCGTGTTTATCCTTTGATATCCCGATATGCTCATGCTCCCCGTGTTATGAACATGGATGAAGTTGCATGCGTGGTAAGAAACGCAGTAGGCGGTGGGCCAGAGAGGAGAATTAGCATATACAGGCTCGAATTATGTATGATGTCCCAACAGTGGTGAAAAAAGATTTGAAGGTAAGAAAGAACTGAATGCTTCTCCAGCTGTGTACTTGGGTGTGGGTGGCATATACTAATATTGACAAACTTCAATGTCTGGAGGGAGAGACGGGTGGATCTGATACTGCCTGTGTATCTGTAAAGGCATGGCTTATGATAGAGGGAGAGGTGGCCATCATCTGTCACTGGAAACCGCACCTTGTATCAGCTGCCAGCCGTACCAGAATGCGACTATCCGTGGAATACGTGACTCATCTCATTACAGATCCGAAGAGAGCAGTATTTCACAATACACAGAGGGAAGTTCATTACAATGTATGGGATACTAATTTGTGGCGTTTCTGTACCTAAATGAATACAAAGCCAGCCCTATTTGTGGTGTGAAATGGACACCTACCAGTCAGCCTGTATTTCTGCTGTTGGCTTTGAAGGTCTGACTTGCCACTTGCAAGAAGGAGAATTTAGCCTGAATTCCTTCTGTAAAACATCGAGTTTTAAACGTAAATCAAATCTCCAGCCACTCCATCCTGGGGCAAGAGAGTCTACATGTGGGACGATAAAGGAGGCATATTGAGTTGCATATATGATCATGTTAAATCACTTAAATATATCTAACAATATATAGATATTTAGATATAAAAAATATATCTAAACAATGTAATATTAATAAATCAAAATAATAAAAGGAGTAATGTTAGGCTCCGGAGTGAAGCTGTGTTCGGGGAGCCCTGCAGTGCACGCTGGGTCCAAATCTAGGCCACGTCAGCCTCTATTAAACCAGGAGCTCTGTAGCTGTAGAAGGTAATTGGCATATTATGGCATAATTGGCATATCTAGGAAAAATATTGGAACATACCAACCCCTTTTAATCCCTAATTAGCCTAACCCCTCCCATGATTTTCCTCCACCCATGAACCATGTTAATGAATAGGCTTCAAAACCACGACCAGCACCCCCCCCACACACACACACAACCCCCAGCCCAGGACTACTATGCAGCAACTCAGGAGTCAGATTTAAGGCTGTGCACATACAGATACACCCCACAATTTGCCACAGCTCAGGGTGCCTTTGGAGAAACCTCAACGGCATTTGTGCGATATACAATTCTTACCATTCCCGACTTTCTTTTTTTCTTTTTTTGCATATTCTATGCGACTTGTCCACTGGCTGTGTTCAATGCCAGAAAATCCACAGCCTCTAAACCTACCTGATCATTCAGGGTGACAGTATTCAGGAGGACACTGGTCTGTAATGGTTAAATGTGCAGTGGCAGAGTACAGGGTTAGGCCCAAAAGATGACTGAGAAACCCAGTCTCACATCTATTAAACAAAGGCTAGAAGGAGGAGAGATGTGATGCACGGTGACATTTTTAAGTTTTGTCCATCGTTCTTTTCTTCTCTATCACCATTTTCACTCTCCACCTCTCTCTCTCACTACAATCTGTGTGTGTATTGATATTTAAATATCCTGCAAAGTGAGGCGTATTTGTTTCCAAAAGCAAGCACACAGTAGGGGTTGTGTAAAATAACAGGCAGGCGTAGTATCAGCATCTACAGTCATGCATTTGGAATAATCCAGATTTTCCTATTTCTTTTGTTTCACATAACAGAACAGAATATTTTCGCAAATGTATATAATTAGCTGTAAAATGTATTTTTTTATTGTTTGCGTATGTTGTCAGGGACTCTGCTTTTTCCTGAAAGTGATAACCCCTGCCCCCCACCCCCAGTCCGGCTGGTTCATGGCCCCCCTGTGAACATTCATCTCCCTGGTCCACCAAACCTCACACAGACGGCAGGAAATCACCACGGGAAATCACCATGGCCAGATCGGCCGAATATCATTTGTCCTTCAGTAATCCCGCTTTTGCTTTGGTTGAACCACATCTTCCCACTTGTCTATTTCTCCGCAGTATATGTTTTTAACAAAGTGCCATTTAAATTGTGCAGTGGAAGCGTATTGATCTTGTGGGGTCATTTATTATTGCCATGATAAGCTGGATAAATGTTTATGGATGGATGGAAGGACGGATGGATGGATGATCGATGC
>JAABNX020000049.1:12511761-12523175 GCA_015163995.2 Mormyrus lacerda
GTGTTTCGGAAGCCCTGCCTTAGGGATCCGTAGGGAATGAAGCTGCTGACTTGTATCTTTATCTAGCGTGGCTGTGCTTCATGGCTGCCCCTTTTACTGGCGAGTGTCCTACTCAGCCTGCTTCACGGGGTGTCCATTAAATCGATATCCTAAGATCAGGCACTATTTAATCTGGAGTCGTTAAACGGGTCCTTTCTTTCAGAGCAATCATTAGTACACCATTTGGCACGGAACCCCAAGCCCCCTGCAGGTCTTTAACGCTGAAGTTGACTTAACTGAGCAAATTGCTCCTGTAATTGATCAGTAACCTGTGGGTCTCGCCAAGTGGAATTGAAACCAGCGTAGCCGCCGACCCTCCCCCGCGCCCCCCACCCCGACCCCTCCTGGACGTAAGGCAAAGCCGGCAAATCGCTGCTGATCACTTTTAGGTTTGGTTTTCCCTGCCGAGAAGTGTTTGTCAGTCCCTCCTCCATGGAGCGTGTCGTGAGATTTTTATTGCTCCTGTGTTCCTTTATCCCTGTGGTCAGTTCTGCGGTGCCTCTCTCTCCCTCACTCCCCCCCCCCCCCCCATTTCCTGTTGCAGTGTATTCTGGGACCTGTACTGTGCTGCTCCAGACCGGCGAGAGACATGTGAACACTCCAGCGAGGCCAAGGCCTTCCATGACTATGTGAGTGGTGTTTTTTTTTTTTTTTTTTTCCTTTTCTTTCTTCCCTCAGCCAGTCATTGGCATCATTGCAAAAAACTGGGCTTAGCTTGGTTGGGTATCTGGATTCCTATTGACTGCTGTAGCCTGTGGATTGTACTGTTTGTTGTTGTTGTTTATTATTATTATTATTATTATTATTATTATTATTGTTGTTATTGTTGTTATTATTATTATTGTTGTTGTTGTTGTAAGGGGTAGTCTTTATTTATGGAAGATGTATGTAAGGGCAGACAGGTCCTGGTCTGGTCTGGTTCGGTTCCGTACCATGCTCAGCTTCCCTCTTTGAGCTTCCTAATCAGCAGTAGACCATTTGTAAGCAGACATTTCAGTCATGCTGTGTTTCACCTCTTCGCCTTTGTCCTTTGAATTGGGGGTGTCGGTCTGTTGGGGTCGGAGGTCAGTGCTCAGCGTGGATCTTTCATTAGTGATAGTCACGGCATCCATAAAGGGGTTGGATGAGCCTCGAGAGAAGCCCTGCAGCACTGGCAGTGACCTCAGACCCCTGACCTTGCTAACCTTCCACCTCAATTAGCTGGGTGCCCGCAGTCACTGGCACTCGTGTGGCACTGGAACGGTTGCGTGAGGCGTCCTGGTCAGGCCTTCTGTCGGCTCTTAATGGGGGCCTAAAAGCTAAGGTAGCATAAGGACATGGGCGCCTGGAAGGTACGGGCGGCCAGTCAGACTGCCACCATCTGAGCTCTACGATCCTCATATTCGGCCGAGGGGTTCTCTCTCTGACCAGGTGGTGGCGCTCTCCTCCTTTGTCCCTGAGACGTTTATGGGAAGATGGTGGCTTGAGGGTTGAGGGTTGTTTGTGTACGATGCTCCCTGTGATTTTCTGCGCGCTCTGCAGCGTCGCACATCCCCGGGTCTCTCAGGCTCTGGTGAAGGTGCTGACTGGGTGTCGGAGGGTAGGATTGTCTCGCAGCGGACCTTGTTGGCGGGAGGACAAGGAGTACGTTCGCACTCACTAATCCCTGAATCCAGGGGATGGTTCGGCCGCAAATCCTGGGATTTTGTGGGATTGTGGTCCTGGCAAATCTCCCAGGATTGGGAGGGGTGGCTTGCTATTGCAGTGTTTCCCAGAGTGCAATTCTGCTCTGTTGTTCCAACAGTGTGATCATATCTATTTAATGGTCAGGTACAGTCGCGTGGTTTGGCATGGCCAGTCCTGCCATTACTGGTCTACTATTCCTGTTCACCCATATCGTCAGTCTACACCAGTGTTTCTCAAACTGGTTCTCGGGGAATGCCAGGCAATCCTTGTACGAGAAGCTGGGAGGAAGCAAAAAACGTGAACCATCTGGGGGTCGCCAAGGGCTGGGTGTAGAATCATTGGTCTAGACTTCAGGCTTAAAACTCGCACTCAGTTCCACCCACTGCCCTGTAGGTGTCGCTGCAGAGCAGCAGCAGAGAGGAACACTGCTTTCAGGATGTGGGGCTCGCCTGGCAGGTGCCCAATGCAGCAGAAGTGGGATTTATGCTGAAAATATTCTGATTACTTTATAGGAAAGTACCTGTGAGCAAATAAAACGTTACTGATTTTATGATTCTGACTCATTAACCAAAAGCCCTAATGAGGCTATTAAAACTGTAGAAGGGATCTCTCCATTGTACTGTTGAGGAGGGTTCTTGGCTGTTTTTGAAAAACGCCTTAAAATAGCAGAAATAAACACCTAAGGTGTTTAAAACTGCCTCTGAACAGCAGCATGATGCTAAGCATCCACAGAAGTACAACCAGAACCGATACTATTGTGGACCCTGTCTCCTCTCTCTGGTGTCTCTTTCCTGGGGGTATTTTGGTATTTAACTCCCTATGTGCCCCCCTAATGCTCATGCTAAAGCAGTGCAGTTTCAGCAGCCTCTCCTACTGCCTGTGCTTGGTGTCTGCTGCTGCGATCGCTTGGGCCCCCTCCCATATCTTTGAAGGTTAATCCTTCGCGTACACGAGCATCTTGGGAATGACCGCTTCGTCTTCTATTAGGGGACGGGATGCTGCTGGATCCAGAGTGTTGGTAGCCACAGGGTTACGCCCTGCCCGTGGTAATGTGCATCCTCTGTGGTCCCCACTGAGCATGCTTAGTGATAACCGTGTCGTTAATATCTGCTGGGGGGGGGGTTGCTACAAGGGCTCGTGAGGTGACTGTGATGTCATGCCTATAACTGAGCATGTGTGTGGCTACTTTCCTTGCCGTTGTCATAGCATCCTGGGTGGGTGGGGGGGGGGGGAGGTGATGTGGTGCAGCTGTGGCCTCCTGATTGGAGTTGAGGTTCTGCCCCCTCCATGGTCTGCTTGATCTGTATTCACACTCTGCTTTGAAGTTGAGGGCTAGAGGTGTCCTGTCATCCAGCATGCAGAAAAAGGGCATGAATTGCTACACGGGTGGCCACTGGGATACGGGGTCAGGGACGGCGCCCCCTTCAGGTAGGCAGTCAGTAGTGTGCTAAGCTGATAGTGTTGACTGCTGGGGCATATCAGCTGGGGGTGACTTTCAGTTTGGCCTCCTGCGGGTGGATAGGCTCCTGCATTCTTTACTCTCATTAAAGGTTTCACGTGCGGGCGACTGTGCTCTGCCTCAGTCCTCTCTCTGCATCCAGAGCCCAGCTGGTTCCGTGTGTGAGCTGTGATCAGGGGGATGTCCTTTGCTGTCTCTTCTGCTGAGCCCTCCGCTGTGTCTCCCTGGTACCTGCATGCTTGGCCACGCGTGTGCCTGTGTGTGCAGCTCGTTCAGGCGTGCAGCCGAGAACATAACTGTCGGGGGGGGAGTCCTGGTGATTAGTGACAGCAAACTGCTTAAATATTTTGGTAACGCTTTACTTAAAAGCAGTCATATAACTGAATTATACATACCTTCATAATGCATTATAATGCATTCCTAAAGTATTATAAGCATACTATTTGTAATAGGCATAAGGCATTATATCCATGTTCATTATGCATTATAAATGATCTATGAAGCTTTCATCTATAATGATTATTAATGCCTTTATAATGCATTATAATAGCTTATACTGACCATTATAATGCATAATAAACATGGCCATAATGTGTTTTTATAATGTGCCTTTTTATAGTAAGGGTTATTATGGATTATTTCATAATGCATTCATAAAGAGTTTATGACTGCTTTAAGTAAAGCATCACCAATAGTTTTTTAGTGATACACCCTTAGCTCCAAACGCAGCGTCAGTCTCGGCCCCGAGCTGCCCTGGGGAGGGCGATGTCTCAAGAGCAGTAATGTCACTGCTTTAGTGCTTTAGTCCCTGATCCATCTGCGTAGATCTGCGGGCAGGAAGATGGACTCGCACCTGCCGAACGTTGCCTGTTCCCAGCCCCAGGAGGAAAGACTTGCAGATCGAAGGATTTGCTTTTGCTTCCTCTACCTGCATAAGCGTGCCATTCACACTGGTAGCTGTATATTCCAGCTGTAACTTTCAGCTCCAGAGGAGGTGCTGTTGGTAAGATCGGGCTTCCTGTGGATCCTTAAAGCATTAAAACTTCTTAAGAGAGATTATTGGGTATTAAATACTGAGATGTTGCCTAAAGAGTGATTTGAGTAATCATACCTATAGAACCTGAATAAAACTTGTAATTAGTATAATTTAGTTCTGGTAGATTCCTGTTCCTCAGATTAAAAAAAGAAAAGAATTCAACAGCTGCTCCACATTCAAGTGTTTAGTAGTTTTTCACCAGCAAACTCAGAGAGCCAAAGCACTGTAGGTTTCCTGCATCATAATAATTGCTTTATATAATAATTGCATAATGCTACATATCATCAGAAAGGCCAGTTGTCTGCAAATTTTATTTTTGCATTTGCCTTTTTTTGCTTTATTTTTGGTCCGTACATGATACTCCCTCCCACCTGGAATTCATATAATACCTCACCGCCGTTCAAATTAGAATTTGGCAACTGCTCAGGAAACGTTTTTAATTCACTTTTGAAATTTGGGGAGGGGCGGCTTGAGACTGAGCTCTACTTGAAATCTGACTCTGGGGAAAAAAGGCTCCAGATTTACCTACAGGGCGGTGAATCCAAAAGCATTAGCTTGGTTTTGTTCTTGTTTATCATGTTCTCCAGTGTCGGGTATAGGAACGCGGTGAAATCTCGTTTGGTGTCCGCCCCCTTTAAAAGGCCGCAGTTCAAGAACAATGCGGCCACTCTATGATGCATCTCAAGCCGCATTTCCGCTGAAAACCCTCTTGCCATCTTTAAATTTTAAACCGAAGGTGGAAACACTGACATATCTGCAGGCATTGGTGAGCTCTTCTTTTTTTTTTTTTTTTTTTTTTTTCTTCCCTCAGCACAACTTTTCCAAAGGATCTTAAAATTTAAAAGTTAAAATTGTCAAGCCTGCTATGTGGCGCTGTCTCCAGGCCCGAGCAGGTCTGGTACACGGGACCAGTATCCCTAAGAAGACCTATTAATTCCCTGCAACCTTCCCATGGGGTCTCCGGTAAAGTATGTGAAGTAGGCTTTCCTGAGAGAAGTATAGTCTTATGAGGATGGCCAAATGTCCTGCCTGATATGCTCTCGCACATACGAATATCTCCCCCCCCCCCATTTCTAAGATCTTAAATGTGTTGTGAGAAATGAATATGCGTCTAAAATAGTGTTGCAATTCTGAAGAACGTTCAATCAAAAGGTTGCTGGCTGAAACCCCAGGAGAGTAACCTGTTGTATCATTTTAGCTCCGCCCCCCTCATCTTTGGCCAATAAGCAAGGAGCTTATCCTGGCCAATCAGGCAAGTGATCAGGCATATATGCAACATCTGCAAGATGTCGGATGCTTTGGCTGTAAAGGAACCTGTAAAGAGAACAGCTTTTCAGGTGGTGTTTTGATGGGGTAGCACAGGAAAGGAAAAACACAGGATTGTGAAGTAGGTCGAGACGGTGTTTTGGTTGACCTGATTTAGGTCTAATCCCACTAATCCAGGAGGGTGGCAGATTACTGTCCAGGCTGTCATACGGGCATTGGGGTACATCCTCTGGGGTCTGGGACTTAACTCAACCTCCATCACCCAGGTGTAAAACGTGTGCCGATAGTGTCCATTTTTTAGTGGTTATCGATTGAGTAATCATCCTAGATTGGCAAAAGATGGGTGAGAATGAATGCGAGCATGTTCCTGGGACTAAGTAGGTCTTGCCAGTATGTTTGCTGAGGTGAAAATTCAGTACCTTCTGCTTTGTTTTGAGACCCAAGCTGTCTAGTCTGGTTGCTTTTGGGTAACGAGTAGACGGATGATTCCCAGTTAGTGTTAAGTACATTTTAGGGTAGTCGGTCTCCGATTGTAGCATGGATCCTTTTTGATTCACCTTGAAGAATCACTGGTGTGTGTGTGTGTGTGTGTGTGTGTGTGTGTTTGTTTTTTTTTTTTTTTTTTACTTGATTGCAGAAGTCAGCTGAATTATATTTGTTAGCGTAAACCTCTTGAGCAGTTTACTGGGATCATTAAACAGCCGCTTTACCTTTTAGGAGGTTTAAGCGGATTTGTGCTGCCGTTCGCTGCAAGAGCAAAGCGTCGCATGGCAGCGCGGTGAACACGCCGGCGCCGTGCCTTTCACGCTGATCCCCCAGCTGCCCGCTCGCCTCTGCGTGGGGATGCTGCGTGGAGACCCGTGTTTCTGGGCCTCTCCTGCTGCACCAGACGGGCTCCCTCTGCTTCTTATTGGGGTCAAGCTGCTGCTGCTGCTGCTGCTGCTGCTGCTGCTTCGGACGGGAATGCTGCCGCCGTAATGCATGTCCTATACTTGGCACTCTTTACGGGGATTATATGATGCATCGTGATATGCGCCGGCGCTGGCCAAATGTTCCTTGGCGAGGCCTTTCCCATCTGGACAGCCGCGGACGCACCTGGAAAGCTCCGTCCCCCAGGCTGCGGCACTCGGGCCGCAAGGCACGCTGGGAGATCCCCGGAGCCGACAGGGGAGATGTACTCCATGCAGAGCGCGCTGAATCGCTTTTGTCGGCCACCGGATCGGAGGGATTGCTGGTGACGGTCATCGCCATTAGCGAAATAAGAAAAATGGGGCTGGGGGTGGGGGGTGTCGAGTCCAGTCTCCAATGCTCGCTCTCTGTCACTCTGCTTGGTCGGTGCCTAAATGATTTCTGTTTCTGAATTAATGAGCTTCGGCTCCTCTTGCCAGCGCGCAGACTCATGCGACGACTGCGACGGCCGCCGCTACAGCCCAGCCGCATACAGCTGTGGTGAAATTCAGACTGGCAGGCACTGCCATATTGGTACAACATGAACCCCCCCATGTTCCATTCTGCATTTATCTCTCTTAAGTCCCCCCACCACCACTTAATTACAGTACACGTGTGTGTGTGTGTGTGTGTGTATGTGTGTGTGTGTGTGGCGAGCCTACAAGGCCACCTGTGCCCATCACACTCCTTTTTTTTTTTATAAAACAAAAAAAAAACTTTATAACAGGGTTATTCAAATCACGGTCCTCGAGGTGCGAGCCCTGCTGGTTTTCCAGCCTTCCTTTACCTGTGAGCCAGGTGTGAAGCCTCTGACCAATCAGAATCAGTAATTATTAAACTAACTACCTGGGAGAACTGAAAACAAGGCCTGGATTTGGAATCGAGGTCCAGACTTTAAGAACTTTGGTTTATAATATATCCCAGTCTTTAATAGGAGTCACAAGCATGTTTTATTTCTTACCTTGCTGGTTTGGTTTTAAACCTGGACCATATGGTATGTGAAATGCTTATTAAATGTTTTTTTTTCCTTGAATACAAGTGATGAAACATGGCAAGAAGACAAAGCCCGTCTTTATTTTGTAGATGCCAAATTAATGTAACAAATATAGATGCTGGCAAAATGTACCGTGTCTTAAGTCTGCAGGTGTCTCACTGTAGACTAACTTAACTGCAGGTGTTGTGCGATGTAACAATTTATAACCCAATGCCGTTTCAAATGTAATGAATAGATTACTGTGCCGTGAATTAAAACAGTTACCAGCTAAAATACAGATGGACTTTGCTGTAGTTTGAAGTTGCCCCTCCATTAGTAGTGCATGTATTGCTTTTTTTTTCCTTCTCTCTGTGTTGCTCTCGTCTGTTTGCCTGCCTTCCCTCGCACCTGTCTGTCTGTCCAGCTGTCCTTTTGCCTGTCTGAGATCCCTCATCTATCCCCATGTGAAGGATGAGGGGTTAAAAGTCAGGCGGATTAACCAGCAGTTTTATCTGGCCAGCCTGCAGAAAGAAGGCTTTGTTTGTGTGTTTTTTTTTTTTCTCTTTCTTTTTTTTTCTTTTTTTTCTTTTCTTTCTCCTCTACCCTCCCTGCGTTGCTGATGCAGACGGACGGGCAGGTGGGCGGGGGCAGATAGGGTATTCTAACCGTTGTATCGCTTGTGACACACACACACACACACACGCAAGCATGGGCAAATGCACACATGCTTTTTAGATGTTCGACTTCTCTGCGCAGATCTGGGTCTCCCAGCTAGCTAGCTTAATAAGTCGGTGGTTTGATTATGCTGAAGGGAGTTAGCATGTCTGACAGGTACAGATTGTGCTTTTTGAAGACCCCAGAACCTAGAAGTGAATGACATGTATTAAAAAAAAAAAAAAAAAAAAAGCACAGAGGGTTGGGGGTGGGGCCAGACCATATTTCAGCTAACAAGACTGCCGACTGCTTCAGTGAAGCAGATTAATTGGCTTCATTGGCTGAGAGAAACAGAGGTGCAGTTTTAACTCGTCCAGATCAGTGCTTGACCTCAGGCTTATAATACAGTGTGGTGATGCACAGGATATAGAAGCATGTTCTGTATACCCCAATTGTGCTGTCTGGGTACTTGAACAGACACATGGCTGCCCAGTACTGAATGCTAAAGGCTGTGTCCAGCAAGGGTCTCTATCTGCTCAATAGCAGATCAGCTAAAGTCGGGTGGTCTTTGTCTCACCCCCCCACCCCTTCTTTAAATGCTGATGCCTTTCACGATCCAGGATGCCTCTGGGGCGGAGTGGCAGGGTAAAAGGGGGGGGGGCGAATGCAGACAGGGTTCGTATCCATGACGACAGCTTCTGCCAGCCGTTCGATGCCTAGTTCCTATTGGTGGGAGGGTGTTGAGGGGAAGGGCAGGGAGGGGAGGGGCTGAAGCGGACGACCCCGTTTTTCCTCCGGGGACCGTGTGGCCCGTTCAAGTTCATGTACCGAATTAGCATAAAGGGGGTGGATGGGCAGGCGATGTGTGTGCGTGTGTCCCCCTAGGTCCTAATGCTCCCTAGTTTATAGGCCAGCCATTAGCCCTAAGGCTTTTGGTGCCATTAGTATCATCTGGTTGCCGTTATGGATGGTTGTCTTGGCTGTGGCGGTCTGTATTTTTCTGGAGTTGTGATAGTGCTTTCGCATATTGTGCCTTCTGCCAAAGTGCTATGGGTGTCTGGCTTGGATAGGCTAGTGGTCAAAGAATTAACTTTACAAATATTCTGAGGTTGGTCTTTTTAAATCATCCTCAACCGGAATAAGTTTCATTTATGCGAAGTGGGCTTTTCATTCCATTTACAAATTTTAAACGTAGCGCATGTTTCAACTTTGGCACATCCTCTAATCAGTGAAGTCTTCCTCTCTTTGCAGTCGGTCTTTCCTTTTTGAATATACTAGCCAAATGAAGGCGGCATCCAGGCGCTTGCTGGGTGGTGCTGGTCACGTGACCTGGCAGACTCACTAATGTGAGGCTTAAGTCTTACTGTGAGAACAAGTGGGACTTTTCTGGTACAATCTGCTTGGGGCTAATTCAGTCCAGTTTGCTCCCATTTTAGATTAGTGTGCAGTACTCTGGAGAGCCGGGTTGGAGAGGATGCTGTCTGGGGGGGGTGGGGTGCAGTTGGATGGCGGCACGGGGCCTGAGATGCCAAAATTCCTGCCAGTCTTGGAGAACAGGGTGGGGTCCTACCTGAAAATGGCCATCAGTGGCAGGATGTCAGCTGTGTAATGCAGGCCAATGTCTCCCTGTAGGTGAATCCTCTCTCCCCTGCTTGCGGAGACTTCATTCAGGCCGCACTGCACGTGGGTACATGCGAGACCCCCGTTCAGAGGGAAACCAGAGCCCCCCCACCACCACCACCACCTCTCCCCCAGTTTTGGTTGTGTGGAGCAGAGATCTCGCTGGGAATGGGGATGGATCAGCGGTGGGGTGGCTGGAACGGCAGAGAGCCTGAGTCCATTGCTGAGGCATGAATGTAATAGGCAGGGCTATGGACAGGGCTTAGTAGTAGAAGTTTGTGCAGATGATGCGTGGGTGGAGAAAGCTGAGTTGCAGACACACCGCTCGGGTACCTGGGCTGTTGCGCGACTGCACAGTCAGCCATGGATGTGCACTGGAACCTGTCATTTGGGGCTCTGCAGCTGAGCCTGTCTGGCATAATCTGCACTGTGCTAAGCCTGGGTATCCGGAGCTTGGTGGTTGCAGGCCTTTTTTTGTTGTTAATGTCACATTTTTTCTAGAATGGAAATTCCATAACGATTTACAGTAACTGTACCTTCATAATGCATTCAGTATGCATCCATAGCAGGATGTAAGTATGCCCTTAACATGCATTTCATTCATAATACTTTCTGTAAACAAAATGACAGCTGCAATATACACTAATAACAAACATTATAATTGTATCATTATATAATATGTTTATTATGAATGTACATTAAAGATGTTATTGTATGTTAGGATGTTAAGGTATTCTTGATTGCTGCTTATGAATGTTCTATCAATGCCTTATGAAGGTGCACAATGTTTTATGAATGTTTCATAAAGGTGTTATGCAGGTGCATCTTAATTCTTCCAGTAGAAGTTATTTTGTAAAGAACCTAATCAGGGTTTTGGGCCTAGAGTTCTCACTGTGTGGGCTGTTCTGTCACTGGTATCTGGAAGCTTGTGTTCGTTTCGGGAGATGTCCTGTGGGGTGCGTTGGTTCACATTGAAAGATGCCAGTCAATTGAATTTGTGGGTATGATGGTACGTGTTTCTTGTCACTTGAGCACATGACTCTGACAGCCTATCATTGTGTTTAATCAGCGTGTAGCCTGCAGCCCTTGGTGGTGTTTATAAGAAGGGTGCAGGGCTTTGTCACATGACCTTCGTCACATGACTGCACAGGTGACCCATATAAGCTGCTAGCCACGTAGCATTTAGCATAGCCGTCCTTTGCAGTTCCTGGGAATCGTTTCCAAAGTAGTAATGACCTAATTCATGGTTTTATTCCTCTCTATTCTCAGGTGTGGTTTGTTGTTCAAACAGTCTGGGTGCCTGAGTTGGCCATTAAAACCTGTGCATGTTTAGATTATTGGACCCCAGTTACATGTCCCGTTGCATTACCCCCCCCCCCCCTCCCCCTCCTCCATTAAGTTTCTGGGTGGGAGGGGCATTTAATAGTGTGGTGATGCTAATTCACTTGATGTTGTAGCCTGCGACGGGCAGCAAGAAGTGGGGGTGGGGGAAGGCCGTACTTTGGTGCCCATGCTGGGTTCGTGGAGCGTAGTGTGAGTTAGAAGCGTCATGACAGCGCTGTAGGCCCCGCGACCCGCATCCCGCTTTTCCTGCCTTTTCAGAAGTGGCATGACGTGGAGAGAGGAGCGGCCTTCCGTGGTCTTCGGCTGACACTCCCAATGGCGTCATTGTAAATCAGTTAATGCAGTAATGCAGCCTGCGTTTAAGGGGTTAAGCGTGGCAGTCGAGGCTGCATGTGATTGGAGGCCCCTGA
>JAABNX020000049.1:12529201-12550674 GCA_015163995.2 Mormyrus lacerda
TGAATAGACCTGAATGCAGTCACCCAAACTGCCAGCCCCGGGTCTGACTCCGCAGTGTCGTTCCCCCAAGGGTCTTTCTTACAGCTTACAACCAAACAGTTCATTCAGCGTGCCGCGGTAGCCGCCCGGGCCGCCTCCTCAGCCAGGCAGCGGCGCAGAGCCCTCATAGACTCCCACCGCCTGCCAGTTCACTTACACGCCGTTTTGTTTTGGAGGGATCTCCCCGTTTGTGTGCGCAAATACGTTTTAGATCTCGTTTTCCGCCTCTCTGGCACTCCCTGCCGGCAGACCTCGTTTTGACATTGGCTTGTCATAGCACTGATCTTACAGGATTTCAGCAGAGAGCGAACAGCTGCCCTGTTTACTGTATATATTTTTAAATTTCTGTTCCTCTGCACTTGTAGCCTTTCATGTCTCCGAGGTACCCTGGGGGGCCCCGCCCCTCCCTCCGCATGCCAAACCAGGTACAGCAGCTCCTCCCTAGTACTTGTACTCGCATGTGTAGCTGGTGCCATAATAAGGTGAGAGGGTGAAATCTCATTATCCTGGTTCCCCGCAGCCCCCTGTTGGAGTTCCAGGGTCCCAGCCGCTTCTTCCCAACAGCTTGGACCCAACCCGGCCCCAAGGTGATCTGTGATCGGTGGATGGGGATGTGGGTTGGGGTGCAGTTTAGATAGTGGCATAAATGACGACGACTCTTGCTTCTGTTTGAAATTGACCGTCCCCCCCCCCCCCCCGTCTTACAGGGCATCCAAACATGGGAGGTCCGATGCGCATGAACCCCCCACGTGGGATGGGAGGCATGGGCCCCCAGGTAGGCGTGGCTCTTAATGCACCACATCTCCCACCATATATCTCTTGAGCCATGTCCATAACCCTATATGCTTCTTTGATTATTCTCCCTGTTGTGGTTGGCTGTCCGAAGTTGGAGCATCTGCATGAAAAGTTTTAAGAGTGCATCTGTCCTGCCGGTCTCGCTCTCCAACAGGAACGCTGAATATATGTTTACGTTTTGTGTCTGCTGTCTCTGTGTAGAACTATGGTGGGATGCGGCCCCCTCCCAACTCGCTGGGTGGGCCAGGCATGCCAGGGATGAACATGTAAGTACTGTTGCTCTCCTGCAGGGGGCAGTGTCCTCCCAGTTTTCTCCCCCGAGATCCATTAAGAGGTTCAGCTTGGATTAACACTGTGTTTGGATTAATTTGCGGGTGGTGATGTTAATAGACGATGCTGTTTTGAAGGCGGGACTCCTCAGTCTGTTTTCTCTTTCAGGGGTCCTGGAGGACGAGGTCCTTGGCCCAATCCTAATGCAAATTCGGTATGTCTGTCGGCTCTAGTTTCCGTGCTTGTGTGGTACTTTTTTGTCTGTGTATGTGCCTGACTTTGCTTTATTTTGGAACGTGTGTCTTATGAAAAGGCTTCAGTCCATGTCTGTTATAAGAGACCATGAGGACGCTAACTATGGTCTCTTCCCCCCCCCCCCCCCACAGATAGCATACTCCTCCTCCTCTCCAGGAAATTATGTGGTGAGTGCTACTTATTCATGTTATATTCTTGTGGCCAGCAGATGGCGTAGTGGCTAGTAATTTGGGCTTGCGTATCAGCCAAGAAGTGGTGTTGCACCCATTCATCTGATTCTTAAACTGAGCGACATAAAGGTTCGTCGCTCTGCATATCTGGTATATCTTATACCAGCCATAAGCAGCTGTGGAAAAATGACAAAAATGATGACAGATCAGACTTGCTGCCATAGCATCCTCCTCCTTCTCCTTGCGTAGTGGTTGAGCTCTAAAGTGCAAGTACAAAGCGAAGCGAAGAAGGTTCTCCGTCGCGAGACCTACAGGACTGGCAGCAAAATGCAGTTTACTGAAAAAGCCTGACTCTGACATCAGCGTTACTTCAGAAAGCTGCAAAGGCAGTGATGGCATTAGTCACAAATCAAATTTAATTGGAACGGAAGTGCGGTGGACTTGAAGCGTCACATTGAACAGCGTCCTCTCAGCGCATTATGCCACTTGTCTTCATCACTCTTGCACTATCCGGCCTGCATGCTGATGGAGTCGGGTGGAGCTCCTTTGTCTGGAAGGTGGTGCTAGTTTCTGGAGGGGTTTGTGTGGGTGTGACCTTCCTCGCTGTCTTTCAGGGCCCCCCAGGGGGAGGAGGTCCACCAGGAACTCCCATCATGCCAAGCCCCGGAGGTCTGTCTCTCCTTGACCTGTAGTCATGCATCTCCAAACTCAGTTCCCCCGATCTATTTTATCTGTCATTAAACAGTTTTGACAATTGTAGGTGGCAGTGAATTGTAGGATAATGGGATACCGTATTTTATAAATCATATTTGAAAAATTCTAATACCCACATGTGGTCTCTCGCCAGACTCTACGAACTCCAGTGAGAACATCTACACCATGATGAATCCCATCGGCCCAGGGGGCAACAGGCCCAATGTGAGTTCCCTCTCGGGCAGGCGCGTGATTGGTCAGCGCTGGTCATCTGCTCATTACGCTGGAGACTGCCCGTCTTCCTGAGCGATAGAGAACACCAGCTTCCCTATAGGCATTTCTCACGTTCGTGTGTCTGTAATGAGATATACTAACTCTGGAGGAGCCTCATTGGGTGCTTCTGTGCTGCTGTTGCCATGACAATGGCCACGTAAAACACTGTGGGGGGAGGAGAGTGAAGAGGCGAATGAATGAAGCGTAATATGTAAACGACTCGAAAATGATATGTAAATAGTATGCAAATGAGGACAGAGTGGCGGTGCTTGGAGCGCGTGTGGTGCTCTGACCCCTGCCTGTATTGCAGTTCCCAATGGGGCCCGGTCCTGATGGCCCGATGGGAGGGATGGGCAGCATGGAGCCGCACCACATGAACGGGTCACTAGGTGAGCTGGCGGCCCAGCGGTGGTTCCTCTGTCATAGTGTTCCTCGACTGTCAGACTGGAATTACAGGCTTCTATTATGTTGACTGACTTTATATTCCAGTTATTCAAGACAGATTTCAATCTTAATCTAAAAGTAGGAATACAGTATAAGGCTAATCAGTCCATCATTTTGGATCAGTTTTGCATGCCAGTACACTTTTTGGCCATTCGCGTTAAATGTGAATGAGCACCATCTGCAGGAGGTTTGTAGGAATCACACCCTTTATTCTGCTCAGGCATTAGTGCCTGTTGATAGGGTCTTCTTTGAGTTCAAAAGTAAAATTTCGTTCTGTTTTTTTTTTTTTTTTCTTTCTTCCTAGGATCAGGTGACATGGATGGGTTGCCAAAGGTGAGAAAAATCCTGACGCTCACTTTAACCCTCAGGGGTCGAGTGCATCGTCAGCACTCTTGATGAAAGTGTGTTTCCTATCCCTAGACCCCAGAGGGTTAATGTTTAATGTTGCATTGTACTCCCACTTTTCTTTGACACATCACCTCATATAGGAAGCAAATTTCAGACTCGTAAAGTAACTACAGTGTTGCACTGTATGTTCCCCAACAATTACAGAACTCTCCCAACAACATGGCGGGCATGAACAACCCCCCTGGCACACCGCGTGACGACGGGGAAATGACCGGCAACTTCCTCAACCCATTCCAAAGTGAAAGTGTGAGTAGAGCTCCCCCCTCATCCCCACCCCCACCCCATTTTCCTGGTTCATTTACCCACAAGCCCAACCCCTGCAGTCGTAGTACTTGAATGGGCATGGGGCGCCGTTACGTAGTGACAGCCAATTGAAACGTCATGAACCATTTGCTTTATTTTCTGATCCCACTAGATGGTGCTCTTGGTTTGCTTTGGGGCATGCTTTGAGCTGTCTTATGAACAGAGAGGCTCAAAGCATGCCCCAAAGCAAACCAAGAGCACCATCTAGTGGCGTCAGAAGATACAGCAAATGGTTCATGAAGCTTCATTTGTTCAACATTATTGGTAAAGGGATGCGGCCCCCACTCCCCTGCCCAGCACACTCCTGAAGAGCATGTTCCACATGGCCTCACTGAGAACAGGATCTGTGAGAGGAGGCCTCGTTAAGGAATCTTGTGGGGTTGGGCAAAAAAAAAATCCTTGCGATTATTTATGCTTGGGTAGATTCCATTATATCTGTGCTGGAAAAGAGCCTCCTTAGCTGGAAGCTGACTCTTCCATGTGGAAGCTCACATGTGGCTTTGACCATGTGGGGACCTACAGGAGCTGTGTATGTGAAACCCTGTTCTTACACTGGTAGCACTTTACCTGATGGGGCACAAATACTCAGTTACTACTGAGAAGTGCAAAGTGAGAACAAGTATAGTTGCTCATTGAGAGAAAAGATGTCACGATTCATTCATGATGAACAAGTATAAGTATTTAATTTGTGTTGTACTTGTCTCTTCAATAGTTCCTTTAGTTCACAAAGGTTTACAGAATTAACATATAGTGACAAATATAGTAACTGCTTGAGATAAAACATGCGTCTGTTCATCAAAATGAATTTCCATGAGGTCAGTCTGTAACTAAGACTTTCTGGTGAATTAATACATACGTAATAGCATAATACTATATTGTTTGTACCCCATAAAGTAAAGTGTTAGCCTTACATTCTTTCAGTGAGCAGTTGCTATAGGAGTGGGCTCGTTTTGATTGGCTGGCTACATCAGGTGGCTTTTCCCATGTAGAGCTAAGCGCCACAAGGCGCTAAGCCACTGCTTAGGTGTGATCTTTAGTTGTTTTTATTTTGCTGGTGAAGACGGTCTCCCCTCTCATCTTTCTTACCCCTTCCCCTCTTCTCTTTCCAGTATTCACCCAACATGACGATGAGTGTGTGATTTTTCATTATTACCCTTTATTTTTATTATTTTTTTTTTTTTTTACACCTCACCCACCACTCCCGTCCCATGTCCTGTCCCTCACACTTCCACCCCATGGACTCTGCGTCACCTCCATCGACTTTACCCCCCCCCCCCTTCCCTCGGGGATGCCTTGCATAGCCCCCAGGGCTGGCTCTGGAGCACAGGACTCGCGCCAAGCCAGTCCAAACCGCCGCGTGCAAAATGGCCGCCACCAATGGTAGGAAGCCACCTCCGCGGCAGAGGAAAGGCTTCCTGTCTGACTCCGCCTGCCTCCCAGGCTTCTTGAGCAGCCTGGACCAGTAAGGCTTTGGAGAAACCCAGAAGGGCAGAACCGGCGGCCCCACGCCGTGCACCTGGGGTTCTCTCCTCTCGCTTCATCATGCTTCTGGACCTGTGAACAGAGCAGCCGGTCCAGGAGGTCCAGTGTACCTCATTAAACTCATTTGTACACACGAACTGAGAGAAGGAACTTGTGTTGTATTGGGCAAGAAAATATTTTCTGGATTGTACTGTGTATGTATTGTACGATGAATATTGTTATTTTATTATTGATATTGTAATGATTAGCTTTAATTTTTTTTTTATTATTATTATTTTATCTTCGGGAGGGCACGATTTATCCCCATAAGACAAATAAGCACACCCTCCAAATGCACAATGGACTCTGTTTGTTTACTTGACCTCTGGAAAAGGGAGTCGTTCATCTTCATTTACTGACTCCCTGTAAATGCTGCCTGGTTTCATAGACCCCTATCACACAGAGCCAAGTGGGACTGCTTCCTACTGCCATAGACACGCCCCTCGTTATAGACACGCCCCTCATTATGATACACGCCCCTCGTTACCATCAATGTGCCTCCACACTGTTGAGGTCAAAGTCTGTTGAGAATGGCCATTCCCGTCCAGGTCCAGACCCAGTGGTTCGGTACTGTAGACTAGGTTTTTAATGACCTTGAGGCTGGGTAAATTTTATGAGATGCATACAAAGGGATTTTATACAGTATCCTATTTTGTGATCAGCAGTTTCAGGTTTATGTCCAGACCACTGGTTTTGTGCAGGATTTATGTTTAAATAGTATTACTCTAACATGCCATCTGACTGATCATTTACGTTGACTTGTCTGGGACATCAGTACCATTCAATAGAGATGTGCATCTTGTCTGTTTTGCATATGATGTTCTGAGGGCTAGCCGTGTCCTTTTACCCCCTAGAAATCATCGCGTTTCATTTGGTCTCCGCTTCGGAGTCTGCATGTGTGTTTTTTTTTTTTTTTTTCCCCACTTTGCCTCAGTTTTTTCCATCCTGGTTTTGCAGTACCAGAGCTCCGACTGCATGAGGTCCTCAGTGACATAAGGGGGGGGGTCATACGACCAGATGAGTTTTATTGCCAACCGTTTTAAAAGCCCTGCTGTGCACATTGGCCTGTAGCGAAACAAGCCAGCGTCAGTAGGACTGAGGTATCTCGAGTTATTTTAGCTAAGACTTTTATTCTTGGTTTTGCCTGGGCTGAGCGCTTTGCTCCCATCCGTAACCGGAGGACGTTCCTTCCACAGCGTTGTCTTACTACGCCACTGCTTTTACTTGGGCCGTGCGTAAAAGGCACCACAGCAGGTTATAGTAGCTCAGTGCCAGTTTCCATCCGCTCATGAGCCTCAGGCAGCCTCACGCCTGCCCGTAGGGGGCTCCACTGGGCCACTCACAGCTGTACCAAGTAGGAAACTTGGTCTGGTATGGAATCCAAGGCTTTTTTTCTTTTTTTTCTCTGCACCTCTCATGATTATGCAATATGTCATGGGGAAGATGCTACTCGACCCGCACCTAGTTGGTAGTCACATGGTCCACGGTCACCTCAGTGACAGTGCTTTGGCTCTGCCCAATGACCTTCTGTCATTAGTTTCGACATGGTTGGTGCCCTTTGCCACGTGTCCCTCCCTTCTGTAGGAAATGAGCTTTGTGACCCCCCCCCCCCTCCCACCACCACCTCCCTACCTGGACAGGTGTTAAAGTCTTGCGGAGCTCAGAGTCCAAGCGGGACGCCCAGTCAGATCGCGTGGCGCCATGACTGGCTTTGTGTGAAGAGCTGCAGTGACTGACCTTAAGATGCCCTCCGTGCCGCCAGCCTCTTCTAAGGCCCAGTATGTCTGCTCTCACCAGTTTCCTGCTCCCAGTTTTTATTTTATTCGTTGTGGTATGTAAATACTGTAAAATGCATTTTGATATTGACATGTTTTGATATGTCACTACCAATGAATACAGCTCCACAAATATGTGCAGATTGGGGGTGACAAATTCCTTTTATTCGAGACTATGTGCTTTTATTTAGCTGCTCTACCAGATCCTCAATTGTAAAGGTGACAACATTCAGTGCCCGAATATTGCATTAAATGGCCATAATATTTGCGCCCTGAATATTATTTTGTCTTATGTGATTTTTTTTTTTTTTTTTAAAAAACAAGTCAAGTGGTGGCTGAAATTTGAATCTAAGGGAGTTGATGAATTTACAGTAAAGAGGGGGGGAAACAGCCATGAGTTTGAGCTGGCGATGCCGGAGCCATCACACCAAAGCGTGAGGAGACTGTGGAGGCCTGTGGTCTGCGTCGGGGCGACGCCGGTCTCCAGACAGCCGTCCGCTCTTCCTTCGACTGCTCGTGTCACTGCCCACCCGACTACTGCATCACGCAAACATAGTCTGAAGCAACCAGGGACCACACATTGCTGTCTTTTAATATGAAGGATTTTTTTTTTAAATCTATTTAAAACAAAATGTAAAAAGGAAAAAAAAAAAAAAACAACAACCTCGTTTTAGTGTAATACTAGCGTGTGAGAAAGGAGGAGCCCGTCTCCGTGCTGTTTTCCCCCGAAATATTCTTGTATAGATTCGAGTCTCACTGACTGTTGCTCAACGCATACATAATGACGATGTTGGCCATTTCTGTATTTTTATCGTGATGTATAATACTGTAACATTAGGAGGTGTTTCTGATGGGATGGGGGGGCACTTTTCCTGGCCCGTTGTTGACCTTTCTGAAGAGACGGCAGTATTTGGTATGAAGCAGTCGGTCTTCGGGGTTTGCTTTGTATTTCATGGTAGGGTAGAACAGATCCTTTTCTTAAGGACATGAGTGTCTTGTGTAGTTAATAATTAAAGTTCTTTGTATGTTTCCTTATTGTAAATTTCTTTAGACTGAAAAAGTTGCTTATTGACAAACATGGGAAAAAAGAATCTGCATCTGATAAATGTATTTTTTCCCCTTGCCAGTGTCCCTTCAATGTAGATACATATTTAAAGTCAAATAAAAACAACGGCTTCTATTACCATACAACTCTGTTTTGTTTTCAGCACTTATGAAACCACTCTTTTTGTGGGAATAAATTCTTCTCTGATACAAGTTTTCTCACCCTACATGGTTCACTACTCTGTTGCTATAAATTGGTTGTGTGTAAACATTATTTCCATTAACTACCATCAGGAACCAAACCAATACTGTGAGACATCTTGGCTGGACCCCTACCCCCTGATACTTTGCTTGTGGGAGTTTACTTACAAAAAATGATTGGTTCAGAGAGAACCAATCAAATTTTAGAGGAGGTGGGTCCAAGAAACCAGAGGAAGTAGGACCAACCAATCAGATGTCTTGGCCCCACTTCCTCTACAATCTGGTTATGTCTTTGAACCAATAATTTTTCCATCTGCCCTCAGAACATTTTTATGTAAGTAAAACAGCCATGAGCTGATACTTTGGGTACAGTGAGCCATTGGCTGCAGGTACTACCATCCAGCTGGCCATTTGTTAACTTCAGGATGAGATCATCATCATCTGTCTCATCTCAAAATAAAGGTTTTAATAGGTTTTAGCCTATTTTTCCAAGAGTGGTTCCTGTCAACTCCCTGTCGTCCTGGATGCATGAAGTCACCCTCATTGATATTCTTTGTTGCTATTACTGTAGGTCCCCTCCATCTGCCTAAATCGATGTTGACCTTATTTCTGCATCTCATATGGGAAGTCCCTCTCAGCCTCACTTGTAAGGACCTCAATCTCCTAAGTTCCTTTCAGGCCCTCAGAGTGTGAGGACATCCTGTGAATCGTCTCGCTCCAGCTGTATGGAGTGGCGCCCTGACCTGCCTCGCTGTCCCCCACAGGGACTCGCTTGTGGGGGACCTGCCAGGGGTTGAGTGGCTCTTGCAGGGATCGGAGGCAGGAAGCCAATCCTTGCTGGAGACTTGAGTGCTGGAGGCTCTGGAAACGCCCGCATCACGCCTGGGTCAGGGGGCCCTGGGGAGCCTGGTGAAGGAGCTCGTAGCTGGGAGTCAGAGGTGTGATGGGGAACGGCCAAGGAGGGCAGCTGGAGCAGGTGCTGGTCCTGCAGAGCTGGCAGTGTGTTCCTCCTGCCCAGGAATGGGGCATTGCTGGGGAAGGAGAGTTTCTCTGGAGGTCCCCTGTGTGGTGGCCTTGCCAGGCTCGGCCTCCCTTTAGCAGCCTTATGATTCTCCCAAGCTTGGCCACCCAGGGTGTGGAGGGACCACCTGCGCCCTCCTGCATAAGCAGGCGGCTCGGGTGACAGGAAGCGCCCGGCTTCTTTCTCGTCCTCCCTGTCTGTCACTTCCTGCCCGGCTTGCCGCCGGCTGCCTTCTGTGTAGGAGCTCCGCAGGTGCGCCAGGTTGTGGATGGCGAGACAGGGCTCCGAGCGTAGCCGGCGGGCGTCATCCTCCCCGGCCCCCGTGGCCTTGAAATCAAAAACTGTCCCTCCGCCCTCAGCCTCTGAGCCTGGCGAGCCGGTCTTGAGCTCGATCTCGGACGGGGACATGCAGGACACTGGCGAGGTGTCCGGCGAGGGCAACACATTCAGGTAGCGGCGGGTGATGGGGCGTCCACCGGCACCCAGCTCTGTGGCGATGATGATGATGTCACGCCCGCCCTCCCGACAGGCATCCAGCAGAACCTGGAGCGTGGCCTGCTCGCGGGCATTGATGGCGTAGACCAGCGACGAGGCCCCTGTATAATCCTCCATGCTGGGGTCAGCCCCTGCTTGAACTAACACTGTGGCCACCTCAGGTCCTGCCCGGCCCATGCATGCATACATGAGGGCCGTGCGCCCGGCCTTGTCCTGGCTGTTAGGGTCGGCCCGGTTATCCAGCAGATACTGGAGGAGCCGCAGACTGGGCCTGCCGGCTTGCTCCGCCCCCAGCATGGCCTTGCAGGCTGCCAGCAGGGGTGTCTCGCCTTTCTGGTTGCGCTCATTTACCTGGGCCCCCCCGTCTACCAACAGCCGCACCAGTCGCAGCTTCCCCAGGTAGGCGGCCGTGATTAGTGGGCTGTCGTCCCCCAAGGAGTCCCGAGCATCTCCCATTCTTTGAAGTTCTTGCTGGTGTCCGTTATATCAAGCTGTCTTGTTGGATTCTTACATGCAGCATCAAGGGCGAATTGGACTGAACTGCAAAAGGTCACCTCAAGGGCATCAAGTTCTCAGCAGTCTCATCAGGTCCTTCACCCAGCTGTGGTTTGGTGTCCTTAAAGCCTCAAAGCCTCATCTGATGCCTACAGCAGAAGTCGCCTAGTACAAAGGGGGAAAACGTCAGGGTAACAGACAGTGTACTGTAGTTGACAACGCATTGAGGATGAGAGAGTTGAAATGCTTTGTTTAGTCTGTTTTGGGCTTCGCAAAGGATTATGAATCTCTCACAACCAACGCACAATTATACGATGTTTTCCATCCGACAGAAGTCTCTCCCCTGAGCGTGGACGGCGATCCGTTTAAATGGTTTTGAGTACGAAATGTCAAGGATGGCGGCGTGGAGAGACTGGGGGCGGGAGAAGGGGGACACAAAGGCTGAAGGACTGTTTGATAGTGGTCAGGCTTTGAAATAGCCTCATCTGTGTGGGGCTGCCATCTGTGATGAAAGAGAGCAGCACAGTCAGCTGACGGATTCAATCGATGCTTTAAACTTCCCCCTCATCTTGGCTCCATAATAGTGATAAATACCAGAATTACGGGCTAATACCAGATAACTGCCGTGGTCGTACTGGTGTAACTGCACATGCCTCTGCACGGGAGGTGGTAGTGTAAGAGCCAACCTTTTACTCATCTATTGTTGCAATGACAGAGAATGAACTGTCACAAGCAGCATCGTGGTGAAGGAATTGAACAGGGTGCAAATTATGCAGGGCTGAAGTCCTGGCCCAGACGAGGCGAGCTGATACTCTGGCTGCAAATAGTGCACAGGAAGGCAGTGCACAGGATCTCAAGGACGTAAGACCTGTACCATAGTTACTGTAGAGAGGTGTACCTGCTTCTAGCACAGGTAATTATTCACTGCTGACCATTAGACACATCACAAACTGTCACATAGTACTGTATGTGATTTGTGACCTGTTAAAATCACAGTGAATCCTTCAATAAACCTTTCTTTATAGGTCAAATTTATATTCCAAAGTACGATTATAACACCACATTATAAACTCAGCACTTAACAGTAAGTTAACTGTCCACTCCTTAACACCATCTCTCCGTGTTTGTTTTGGTGTATTTCTAAAGTAATTCATATAGGACTTGAGAGAAGTCCCCGTGTTTGTATGTTGGACCTTTTTCCAAATTTATTGCAGACTTTACCTTTTGTCTGTATTATATATTTTAAGTAACATTCTGGCTAGGAGTTTCATGAGCAGTTAAACCTCTGTTGCAAAGGGACAGAATAATATTGTTTTATCTCTATTACTGTTGAAATTTCTGTCCCTCTTGTACTATGTCAAAAAGAAAGGCACAGGTGAGAAAACACTTACCGAGTGAAACGTCTTGTTCGCCTCCAACAGTTTTCTGAGGAAGCCTGCAGTCTCTCAATATAAACTGAAAGACTACGATCGGCGATCTGGATCCTCCACGTGTGGCTCTCCTGGTACACCTCTGTATCCAGATGTTATCTTGAGCCTTGCATCCTCAGAAAACATGAGATTAACGATGCTATGGAAATGGCTGTCCATTTGGGAGGGAAGCCTGACAGGGGTCTTCATGGAGTTTACCAGGCAACCCTCCACATCAAGCTGCAACTTGTTATGTGTACAGGATAAGGAGGGGGGGGCGGAGAGAAAGACAGAGAGAGAGAAGGTGTGTGAGTGAGAGAGCGAGTGCGATACTTAGTGCAGAAGCGACGGAGGGAGAGGAGATAGAGAGATAGAGAGAGAAGGTGTGTGAGTGAGAGAGCGAGTGCGATACTTAATGCAGGAGGGAGAGAGAGAAGGATGATGATGATGATGATGTTAATCTGCACATAACACAAAAACAGCAACGTCAGTCAGTCAGGGGCCTGTTAGAGTGCAGGCAGGGAAGAGCATTTCATTAGCAGCTTCCATGTTCTCAGCAGATTGAACGCCAACAGGGATCTGGTGAGCAAAGAGCACAAGGTGTGGCGAAGCATCACCGTGTCTCTCCGTCCATTAAGTGCTTCATGTTTCATAATCATAGTTTTCATATTAAGACTTAAGACTTTTTTTCTCATCTTAAGAATTTTTTATATTTTTCCTGCCTGTGTGACAAACATATATTTCATTTACCCGAAAATAAAAACTAAATAAAGCTTAATTTCGTATTTAACTATACTGTTTCATACGCTATTTGTGTGCTTTTATCCTTAACCAAGCTAGAAAAGCTACCCTTTATATCAGCTTCAGCAAACAGAGAACTTCTAAAGCTGATTTAACATATAAAACATGAATTGTGTTTTATTTAACATAATCTCCCAGATGTTGTAGGTAACTGGAACATAGATAAAGGATTAGGATGAGTACATTGACATTATTTGTCTGGTAACAATGAATATGTTTTGTATCTAATAGACGATATGAGTTTGGCAGTATGCGTTAAATTCTCTTTTACATAATTCATGTTTAACAACATTTGTGAGGAAAACACATGACAGAAAGCTTCACAAATGGGGGAAATTTATAATTATTAATCAGAGGCATGTTCCTCTGGTTTTCTGCAAAATATTCCTCCGCATGAGATTCCTGCCATTTCAGCACATGGGAGATTCACAAAAATGTTCTGAGGGCATAACAAAAAAATATTTGGACCATAGGAACACAATTTGGACTTACAGTCCTCTTCATTCGTATGTTGAAAGTTTGTAAGTAGAGGAATATCTGTCCAGTCAATGAGAGGATGTGGGACCTCCCACAAGCTTCCTTACAGTATATATACAGATGCTCCTCTACTTACAAACTTTCAACATACGAACGAAGAGGACTGTAAGTCCAAATTGTGTTCCTTGGGCTCCTGTTCCCTGTCCACAACATCATTTTTTTTTTTCTGAGCACCAATTCTGCCCAGTACGACTTTTGGCCGCTACTCCCATCGCACAGCAGCGTAGCGCGCGTGCTCCCAGCATCCTAGTTCTTTGTACTGGCATACACCCTTAAAATGATGTTGAATGATGACTTACAACCATTTCAATTTACGAACCGCCATTTGGAACGTATCTCGTTCGTAAGTAGAAAAGCATCTGTATAGATTTTTTCAAATTCCTAAAATAACAGTACCCTAATTTTTAGTCAGACAGACACAATACCCAAATGTGTATTTGTAACTGGCGGTCAACTTCATACACAACCACAAACTGGAATAAATTTCCAAAATACTGTGTGATCCAGGTAGCACAGTACAGTTGCACGGATGATGTTGATGGCTTAAGGTTTTCGAGGGAGTTTTTGGTGTCACATTCTGGGTAGTCGGTGTTGAGACAGTGATGTCATACAGGTGGGGAACCAATTTATGTGAATACAACCATTTTAGTGACATGATACTTCCTTGTTCCATGTTGCAGTCCACTGTGATGGGGCTCGGCAGAGAGGCCCGGAGCGGTTCAACCAGTCCAGTTTGATCAGTGAGTAGGCTTGACGTTGGCGTTGATGTTCTGTTGCTGCAGGGTGTTGGAGTGGCATGAAGACTGGATACTTTTGTAGAAAATGAGGATGCAGACCTTCGTTGGTGATGCTTGTTTCATGACCAGGCCCTGCATCTGACCTCTGATGGAAGTTTGTGGAGAAATCCCCGGTCTCCGAAGATCCTGTTTATGCCTATGGAACCCTGGCCAGAATAGTGGCTTTTTGAAGCTCCAGAAGGTCCTAGAACATAAGCTGTATTCAGCTTTCCTCACTATACCTGCATGTGAGTTAATCATAATTAACTGATTGATTCATTCATTTATTCATTGATGTAATACTCTCACTAGTAATGTGTAACAAATCAAGTGGTAGATGAGTGTTCTACCCTTCATGCAGGAACTACAGCTGCCAGGGACCACAGATCTGTGAGGACTGTTACTTTGTTCCAGAGAGAACATCTGCTCTTGTAGAAAAGAAGGAGGGAACTATGTCATGGAATCCAGGAATGCAGCTTCAAAGTCAAGGTGTGGAAGTGGAGGTACTTCTCACAGCTTTGTGTGTGTGTGTGTGTGTGTGTGTGTGTGTGTGTGTGTGTGTGTGTGTGTTTCGGAGAAAGTGAGAGGGAGAGAGTGTGGACCTGTTCGCATATACTTCTGAGGGTGCTTGCATGCGAGTCTCTGAGGCAGTGCGCTGCCAAAGGGGAAGACTTTAGGTTTCTGAGGAGAGCTGAAGAAATGGAGCCCAGAATTAAGGCTCTGTAGTCACAGGGGAGGGGGCTCCTGCCCATACTTTGCTCAAATACTTCTGTAAGCCAAAGCCACTTTTGATTAAGTGCATTTAATCATATCCTTATTTGGTTTTTGATTAGCTAAATGAGAGCGCTAAGCATTGATACAGGCACCATTATATGATAAGTAAATATGGTTGATGATCTTCTGTGCCAGGTGGATTAGATGGATCGTGCACGTTTGGATGCATGTGAGTCTGTTTGAGTGAGGGGCCTGTATCTAGATTCTGCCATATGGTCACCAGGGGGAGCAAGGGAGGCAAACCACATTTATGCATTTTTTTTTTACAAGCTCTGGGGAAGCACTGTCTGTTTGTGAGGTCAGACACACTGGCCACAGGCAAAACAAAACCTGCTTACATAATGTTCACATTCCTGCCATGTGCACTTGGCATTCACCGTGGCGTGTGCAAAGTGACCGTCCGCAGCGACATACCGTTCTCGTCGGTGCTGTCTGCACACTGTGTTCACTACAGCGTGTGTGACTGACCATGTGAGCAATGTTGGGCAGGTGGGGGGGGGGAGGTCCTTGGAAACTGGATAGCAGGGCCATCCTCTAATGCCTGAAAAGCCTGAAGACTTGGGAATGAAGTGGAATCTTGCCACAGGGCAAATGTTGAGTGCTTCTCAAGGCCCTGCGGAATAAACGGCCGTGTCCCGGAATGAATGTCATCATAAGCTCATGGCACGTATGCAGCCATCAGGTATTTCAAGTCACACTCAAGAGTTGGATTGAAGTATGAGCTGAGTTGTATTTTGATCCAGATAATGGATAAAGTTCAGCCGAGAGTGTTCTTCACCGGGCTTGCAGACGAGTCTGCGGCTTCCTGTGCTCTTTCTTGGCAAACATTTTCCTGAGCGCAAAGCCTGTGGCTCTCTTAGGTACTGGTGCAAATCAGCTCACACGCCGGATTAGAATGGTCTCGTGACGATTTTCATTCGTAGTAAAGTGGACGTACCTCTTAGGTAGGTTGTCCAAACTCCATTCTTCATTTTCATCTGTGTCATAAATGATGCTGTTCCTAAGCAGCCAGCTTTGATTTTGTCTGGAGGTGTCAAATGCACTGTAAAAGCAGACTTGAGGCAGTCCTTATTCCATCCCTGTCAGCACAACCCAGTACAAGGCCCGACGGAACAAAGGGATCTACCCATGACGCTGATATAGGCGAACGCCCTCCTGTGCTGTTAAGCCTGAGTTCTAATGATCCAGCTCTCTACAGAACCTTCATTCGTAGTGCTGTTAAGCCTGGGTTCTAATGATCCAGTTCTCTACGGAACCTTCATTCGTAGTTCATTTAAAAGCTTAATAAGCGAGACCCACAGAAATAACTCTAATTCCCACACTGCTGTTTCACCTCTAGCTGGAAATGAGCATTTGTGTCCATCTAGTGACACATTTCTTGTTTGCCAACTGATCGTGACTGCTTAGTTCAAGGCTGTCGCCCTTGGAGAGGTGACCCTGTCCGCAGATATCTCCAGCCGAGACCAACCAGTACTGCAGCGGTGGGTCAGTCGTAGACCAAAAAAGCAGAACAGTGACTGGTCAACAAGGAGAGACCTGCACACATTTTACACAAAACATTTCAGCCCTTTTATTTATTATTTAAAAGATGCCAATGTGTTACTTTTGAAGCATAACATTAGTTACCACAGAAAAAATTGTGTTCTGTTATGGTGTAATTTTTTTCCTGATTATACTCCATTAACCTCAACATTAACTTATAGGAAATTTATAGGAAAAACCACTTGGATATCAAAAATGTGGATATTCTGTCTACCAGAAATCTAATGTTGCATTTTACATCATAATATGACATGGCAGATGTATTAACTTCCATCCATCCATTTTCTATACCTGCTTATCTTTGCAGAGTTGTGAGGTCTGGAGCCAATCCCAGAAACTACAGGCACAAGGCAGGGAATAACCCAGGATGGGGAGCCAACACATTGCAGGGCACACTCATTATTCACAGCTATGGGGAATTTGGCAACTTCAATTAATCTCAGCATGTTTTTGGACCGTGGGGGGAAGCTGGAGTACCCAGAGGAAACCCCACGATGACACAGGGAGAACATGCAAACTCCACACACATGGGGCCATGACAGAGACCTGATCCCTGGTCACAGCGGTGTGAGGCAACAGTGCTAGCCAATACATGACCCAGTTTTATGATGTTAAAATTTAAAAATAATTTTTATTAAAGTTGATTTACCAGCGGAAGTGATACGACGATTTGTTCCTCTGTAAATGGTGCTGGTTTTTTTTTTGCTGTGAGGTTAGATGTGTGTGTCTGTGTAGATCTACTCTGTATACTTTCACAGTAATCACTGCCATACTGTCTCTCTGCAGGTAAGACAGGGTGCAACTAATTGGGTTGTACAACTCTGAGCGGGTGCCAAATACAGCTGACTCTCGTTTTCACTTCCTTATAAGTCAGAAAAATTTGCCTTTGGTTTCATAAATACTTTGTTTTATGGCATAGAATGCTGTGTGATGTCAATGGCCAATAGACCTGTACACCAGCCTATCATTACACCGATTAAGTCTTCTAATGGTTTACATTGGTTCAGCTGCAATTCGCAACGTCAAATGCAATACACAAATGTTTGTGGTATGCCAGAAATTTAAATTTAATTCAGGGTTGACGGCTCAGACTTATACACAATAAAGGAAATGGATTCTCGAAAACTCAAAAGCAGAACTGTCACCAGGAATGACATTCAGGGGAGGAAGAATGTGAGGATTCAAATGAAAAGTTGCAGTATTTTATGTTTGGGGCTGATACTTAGACTATGCAGGGTGAATTGATTGTTGATAAAGCGGCAGCATCCATGACCTCGACTTTAAAAAAATGCCAGTGTTTCACACACTAGGTTCATTGTGAACAGCTTGCTTTGTTAGACTCTTCCAGTTTGTCATTACCTGCAGAAAATTCCTAAACCTCTCTAATGCAATGAGGAATGTTAATATGATGAAAAATTTTATACAGCTGTTGCACCATCCGAAGTGGTTTTCTGACTTCCTCTTGTTGCAAGATGCTCTCATGCCACAAGACTATATCAGAGGTTGCATATACAGTAAATATGGAATCCATTCAGGTCATGCTCAGAAACTGATGTAACAGGCAAAGAGTAGGACTGTTTCTGTTTATGGGATACAAGCAGAATATAGCTTGATTTGTATGTCCATACATTTTTTAAGTTCTAGTGTAGCACTGCAACTGTTCAAATAGTTTAATTTTTCATAATTTAGAAGAATCCAGACTAGCAAATTCTAGAAGGAACTTTCTCGAGTACATACTTCTGTTGTTTTTCATGATTCGTTTATATTGATAAAAATCGCATTTGTATTGCCCTTTACCTTGTTTATTTTTTGCTGTCGTTGTGTCACGTTTGCGCAAGCCGTGTCTGTTACTTGCACATGCGTTTTTCTCGTTCCTTGGGTACTTTCCAGCGGAAACAGTGCCGGCAGTTTATTTTAATGAAACTGAGATAGAGGAACACGTGTAACTGGGACTGCACTGTCAGTTCGCTGACCTAACACTTGATATCTCAGCCTATTTAATCAGAATCGTTTTGGAACTTCAATTTGACGTCGACTCCGGTGGAGTTTTTGGAATGCAAAAAAACCCTATATTCTGATCAGTTTCGTTCTAAGGAAAAGAACGAGCCATATTTCTTAACTAAAGAGAGAAGTTACACGGAGGAAAATATGCTGTTTAGAAGATATGAATTTGCAACCGTATTGAGATTTCTCATAATTTTACTAAATAGGCAAATGCTTATCTACTGCTGAAGGTCCCGTTATTGTTCGTTCATTTGCCTTTTGGGTAAAGTAATTCGTTCAAGAAACTTACTCATACGATCACTATTTAATATTTACGTCAGTTCCGTACGCTGTCTTTCCATTTAGGGCATATAACTAGACTACAGTAAATACAAACTGGACACTCGCGGCGGGTCCATTTGATCACATAACTGACGTAATTTTGACGCATTTTTTCTTCTCGTTATTCTACGCATACGCTTCCTCAAATACCAAAACAAATTTCCTAAGGTGTCCCCATAGTGCCGGAGCTCATTCATCAGTAATGGTACTACCACGGTATTTGTAATTGGGATGGTGGTGAATAATTAACGGTTGCAGGGATTCCAAAAAAAAGATTAGTTTCGCTGACCAAACGGGTCATTGGGATTTTCGACCATCACGATTTTCGATTTTACTAACGGATCTAAATAGACGCTCAAAACTACACCACCATCCTACGTACAACGAGACACGTACTCATTATGTGAACGCGCAGTGACGTTGCAGCAGACGAGCGCCTCAGAAAGCGGGAAGCCCCGCCCACGGCGCACTCACGCCTCATGAATATGCATGAGGAGCTGGACGGGGGTTTAGCTGCCTTCACGGCTGTTGTGGTGGAAATGGTGGCAAGATGGCGGCGCTGGAGGAGGAACGGCGTTACGGGCTGTCCTGTGCGAGAGTAAGCGATGGAAGCAGCGTGTCTGTCTTCCACGTTAAACTGACTGACAGCGCGCTGAGAGCTTTTGAAAACTATCAGAACAGACGGGTAAGTTAGAAAAATCGACCTGGAGCCTTTTTGAACGTGTCAGCTTGTGGCCACTGCTGGACTACTGCGGTTATTATCGCTAGTTAACGAGGTGTGCGGCTGCGTTATATGTCTTGTGACTAGTTAACGCTGATCGGTGTGTAGTGCTGACTGAGTGCTGGCGTGACCATTGATTGAAGTGCTGGTGTATGATCAATCGCTTTCCCTACCGAAGACGAGAAGATCACCTAAAGAGAAAGATGCAATAAGATGAGTTGTGTGAATAATTGTATCTTAGGTCAGTTTAAACAATGATTTTTGTAACGTAAGACTCGATAACTTCAAAACCAAACTCACCTAATTTATATAACAAATATGGAAAATATCATATGAAGTCCTAACCTTACTCTTTTTGACGGGCTAAGCTACGTTAATGTAACCCCAAACCGCCGTTTACTTTTTTGTTCACATGGCTTCGGCGCAGTAACGGTGGTTTTGGGTGAAGCCGGGGATCTAAAGCCACATAAATTTTTATTAATTAATATTCAGGAGAGTTGAACTTACTTGTCTGAATAATTACACAAGACTCTAGTGACCGAGAAAAGGTAACGGGAGGTACTGTCGTTTTCCCATTTGCGGTGCACTGCCTGAAAAAAAGTTACTTTTGTTTTTTGAGTAGGTCTGGCCAGCAGCAACAAGTAGTAATCACAAAATAAACATATCGTTGATTGATGTTTTCTGTAGAAATGTAGCCGAACATAGGAAACACCTGATAACATCTTTGTGTGCGCCAAACGCTGTTTATTAACGTCCCACACTTTATTTCGGTATACTGACTTTAACCTGTATCATTTGGCTGTTGGTTATTCATGTTTGTAATAGACAGGAGGCTAGTCTATAAAATAAAACGAGTTTGCACTCAGCCTTAATGTCACGTGTAAATTCTTCGTTATATTTGAAGTTGCATGGATCACTGTACATCCTGTTCCGTTTTAATTCTATGCCTTATAAATCCATTAAGAGGGTCTTATATTTTCCACAAATAAAGGGTTGCCTTTTTCAGGATGATTACTTAGTCTTAGTTGGTGCTAGCTTTGAATTATGTATGATCACGGTGTTAACCCGGGTTTATTCTGAAACTGGATGTGGCAAACACACCCTGTGTTCACTCAAAAGGTTTCCTTGGTGGAAACCATGACTGTGCAAGACTAACAGCTACAAAATTATTAGATAGGAATCCTTTCCTTTAACCGACGTGCACCATTTGTTATGCAGACATTCATAACATAGTTAACAAAGTCTTTCTTGGTATGATCTCATTAGTCTAAGTGACTTTACCAGTGACTTATTTCTGACTTGGATTGTTGGGTGGACTAGTAGATTACGTATGTGGTGGATTCGTGAAGTTTGTAAGGGCTTTAGATTCTGCTACTGTTTGTTGTTGGACAGATCGTCTGTGTTCTCCACTAAACTCACTGCGTGAATCCCATTTGTTTCCAAACAATTCTCTGTTGCCCCCCCGGTGGTCTTTGCAGAAAGGTAACAGTGATGTGTTAATTTTAGCCACACTTCTCTTGCAGGGTCTTGGTTGTGGTCAGTTTTTACTGGTGCTCTCTGCAGTGCCTGTTTCTGTCACAACTTCTCCATTCAAAGGGGTGCATCTCCTGGAGAATACCATTTGAGCTCCAACTCCAACTTGGATATCTGTCTGTCTAAAAAGCAAAAAAAAGAAGAAACATAAAATAAAAATAATCGCAAAGAGGTGTACAGGTGCATTTGTCTGTCTGGAAATCTTTCAGTCTCTGTGACCTGACCTTGTGCAATTTGTGGCTCAGCAAATATTATGGTCAGGCTTTCAGATAAAACTCGGTTGAAATGGTTCAGACTGGCAGGAAGTAGTGTGTCAGGCAAGTATTTCTCTAGAAAATTTATGCAGAATTACTTCAAAGTTGTTGTGGTGGACGGATGAATGTCTTCTCCCTGACTGCTGTGAGCTGTTGCCGAACTGAAAATTTATGCTTTTGAGGAAAAACGTGCAAGCGTGGATAAAAGTTTTGTTTCGCTCAGTTTAGTGCTTGGTAAAATGACGAATTTGACACTCTCTCAACACCCCAACACAGCCTGCTTTCAACGTGCTATGACTCGCAACTGTGTTTTCAGTTGAAAGTCCTCTTATTACCATTCTGACTTGTAGCAAGAGGAGCCCTGTTACCTCAAGCCTAGTTAATGTAGCTAAAGATCAGTCCCCACTTAAATGGGCAACCAGCTGAGATCCCATTGATGTTTAGAGGAACGGTAAGCTTTAGACAAAGTGAGAGCAACCTGTTTGCCACGTGCCGGACTCCTGATGCGGCAGCAGCTGAAGTCCATAATATGGTCGTAGCGTGCGTGTGCTAACGGCAGGACAGTCCAGGCAAACCTCCCCTACGTGGGGGAGCTTCTC
>JAABNX020000049.1:12586948-12607172 GCA_015163995.2 Mormyrus lacerda
GGTTACCCCCCCCCCCCCCCCCCCCCCCAGTGTCACTCCGCATCACATGACAATTGGTTTTATAAATAAAAACTGAGAGCCATCAGCACATTTTGTCTGCATGCTGTGTTTGTCATAAGACTAAATATGAATTAATGAATGACACTATTGATCCTGTGGGGCGATTTCCTGTTTGCCTTCCCCTTCTTCTCCGTAGTATGTGAGCACAAGCTTGGCAACGAAGGGCAGTCACCCACAGCGGCATCCATGGGACTTGGCCTGTATATGTTTTAAAAGTTAGCGGACTTCTTGATTTACATTTTTTTTTAAGCTGCCCAAAGCCACTTGCAGTTTAATTATTAGCGTTAATAAATATATGATTCAAGAAAACAGTTTGGAGATCTGATTGAACAGGCAAGAACCACGATGTGTCATGCTTAATTATATATGGTTAATTACTAACCTGTAGAGGAAGGCAGAGACTATATTACTTGGGTGCTACTTTTGTGAGTGTCCATTTTGGAAACAAGGAAATGTTTAATTTAATGGTCTTGTTACAAACAGGGTTTATAATGTGTTAATTTTTCAAGGTGGCACTTAAAACAGTTTCAAAAAGCTTTAGATTCTATACTTATGTGTAACAAATATTACTGTGTATAACCTGGAGCCTTTTATTGGAATAATTTCACAGTGGATGTAAACTCAAAAGGTTGAAATCATGCTGGTTTATTTCTCCTATGATATATTTTGCACACAAAACATGCAATTCAAATCAGCAGGATTTTACCACTTCAATAAGTGAGTGATTACAGTGTCACTAATATCTTATGCTAGCTTGAGTTATTTTGTTAAATGATGCCCTGACATGGGTCTGATATAAGGTCTGATATAAGGTCTGATATAAGGTCTGATATAAGGTCATTTTGTTACAGTCTTGTTTCACTCTTTTGTTCCTTAAACCATGCAGGCAGTTTCTAAAAGAATACCAGTTTACGCATGGTACCGAAATCACACGTTGCTTTCTTACGTGCCTAAGAAATTACTGAGGGAGTGACAGTCACAGAATTTGCGCTTATCATCTGCAAGACTTGATACTTGGGATACGAGTATGTTCAACGCGTCGCTTTATCTGATATTATTGATGGAACGGAAACCTTTTTTGTATAAGCTTCTGGATATATACACCGTCATAGAAACCCCACTAAGGTTTCTCCTTACTGTGCCTGTGGGTTCTGATTCCAGCCCTCTTTACCTCCGCTGTTTCCTGCTGTCGTTTTCCCTGTTTGTGTCCTTCTGCCTTGCTCCTCTTTCCTTTGGCTGTCTCTTCTGCTTTATCCTCGAACCCTCGGCCCCCCACTTTCTCCCCGTCCCTGTGCCCCTTGGCCACTTCTCTAAATGATTTCCCCTTCTCATGCCTGTCTTTCTTCCTCCTCTCGTTCTTGTCACTTGCTTTCCCCTCTTGTGCCCTGACGACCTTCTTCTCCGTGGCTTTCTTGTGTTTGAGCTGTTCGATACTTCCACCGCCACCCCTTCTTCGATTGCCCTTCATCTTTGACCTTCCTTTCAAGTTCTCTTCATCATCCTCATCTTCATCATCCAGTATCCAGTCCCAGAACCAGTTGTCCCATAGTGAGCTCTCAGCCTGGAAGAGGTGAAATAAGATGTGGTTTTAGCTATGTTCTCCAGGCCTTGAACTTTCCATCTTGTGTCTGAAGTGATGGCCCATTAAAGGCTGTGGTTCGCCACCTGCTGCAGTGCGACTTCCTGCTTCAGACTGACATGTCTCAGGTAGAGAGTATGTGGATCTGAAACCTCTGGGCCATCCTTATGTCTCCATGCCTGCAAAACCTCTGTAGGAGGAGATTATTTAGAACGACGTAAAGTCAGTGCCCTCCTTCGACCATCTGTACAGGGTGTAAGAGTCTTACTGTCAATCTCCACTCACCATACAGCCTCTGGAAGCTGGAGCCGATCAGTACTATGGTGATGGCCAGAATCAGACAGCGGTTCAGTGTGACGTTTTTCCACGGGGCCTCGATTTGGCTTAATCTCGGGATAGACAATGCGCGACGCAACGATTCTGCAGAATTTGGGGGGGGGGTGGGGGCAGAGCATCCAAAGAAACATGCAGATTGATACGTAGACAGAGACGGACATTTGATGCGAACATGCATGTGTGTCATACGTACGTCCACGGGACATTTCCTGCTGGGCCACTTTGGGGGCTGACTGCGAACCGGGTTGGTTCTGTTAGTAGAGAGGAGTCGTGATCATAAAGCAATATGGATTCCTACTTCAAGTTTAAATTTACACACATCCTATGCTGTGACAGGGAGCAGTGAGAGGTCTTGCTGCGTACATACATGCATACAGTCATTTTGTATAAAACTTTAAGCTTACTGTTCAACTATAACTCACCTCCATCGTTCTCTTTAGGCTCTGGGTGTCTGCGAGAGATAACAGGGTATAATTGTACATTGTGGTTCTAGACCCTTGGGGACTGAGTTGCAAATGTCACCTTTTGCCATTATATTCATTTTGAGGTTAATGATCTATAATGAAAAGAGTTCTTGAATACTCAAGGGCCAGTATATGTATAGTAACTAATTTTCATAACTATAGGCCTATTTTTAATTGAATGCCAATTAGAACACTACAAACAGAAACTCCTTGCCCCTCCTCTAAGATAACAAAGGTGATGGGTTATGTTTTATTTGTTGTTTTTTCCTATTTGCTTTGCATAGTAAGAAAAATAATCAAGAGCGATATCAGCTTCTAGAGAATGTTGCATAACAGCAAACATTACAGAAACATTGTGAAATAGGGGCTGTTACAAAACAGACCTGCACGTCGGACATGTCTGATGGGTTTTTGTGCAGATTCCTGCTGTGCTGGTGACCTGAGCTCCTCTTCAAACATCTCGAACGTACTCTCATCCATCCTCACATATACAGAGTTCCCACTGCAACCGAAGAGGTGGCAGGATGTAAAAAGGTCAGTAATTCAGCACTTGTGAAAATGTAATGTTGGACAGTTGAGGCATTTAAATGCTCAATTTAAAAAGTAATATAATTAATACATTAACATTGAGTAATATTTTTTTTCACCAATAGCATTAGCAGATGCCATTAACTGAGCATATATGGATCACACCAGTCCTTCATGCTGAAAACTAGCTGCAATGTATAAAGTGGCACTGGCTTCACTCAGCTCAATTAAGGTTATTTAAGGTAGGGAATCTATTGGCACAACGCGTACAGCATTGTAATTGATTTTTCACCATTATGTCAATTACAGTTAATTAAGCTGAATCTGTCTGCCAGTACAAATCAACATGACAAATACTTACGCTGCATGCTGGTTCCGTTATCAAACAGAACCAAAAACCCAGTTTAAATGCAATTTGTTTCTTATATTACTATTGCCACTGTGCGTTTAGCAGACATGGCAGCGCTGATTAAATAGAAAGCTAATGCAGCCGGCTCAAAATAGACATGAGCCTGGCGCAGGAATGAGAGACAGTGGCAAAGATCAGAAAGAAATATGAAGAAGTAGACATCGAATAACTGATCTGTTCAATACACACAGACACAGGTCACCCACCTGACCACGGGACCATGGCAAAGTGGTTCTTACCTGAATTAGTCTTGAAATCCGATTGCCGTGGACTTTAATTTCAGGAACAATGGCCCAAGGACTGCCTCACACTCCTGTTCGTCTGACAGCTGAAAACAGGTGCAGCACAATAAAAAAACAAAAAAGCTTTGCCTGTCCTGCTATTAGCCTAGCTGTTAGTTTCACATTGCACTTCAGGAGAACTGGGTATCACATTCAGCAATGTTGCCACATTTTGCATTCATATTGCCCATGGTTAAAGGAAAATCCTTCAGAAAATGGCATCATTGATACAACATCATAACTAATCATGCTTCCTTGAAACAATGGATTTGGATTTAAGGCAACAGAAATGAAAAACATGCCAACAAACACTGTTTAATTATTATTTATTTATCTGCATGAATGGTTTTGTTTCCCAGCAGAAATGTCTTATGAAAATTCATTCTCTGTGGCCTGTGGGATTTATTTTCCATATATTTTTTAATAAACTAAAGCAAGAAATAGATGCATATGATAAATAATGAGAAGAATGAAAAAAAATATTATGAGAAAGTTTTAAAAAGATTACTAAGAATTTGAATCATGTCTACTTTGGCGAGATAATTTTCTGTTGTCTTGGATAATGCACTATTATAGAGAGCATACAGTGGCATAGGAGTATGACTCGGGGGAGTGTGTGTCCCCCAAAATTTGATTTGGCTTCATCCTCCTCAAACACATACTTTTGAATAACTTATGGAGCTATCCTCCACAAACATAAAACTCATTCACGTCCTTGAGTAGTTGAATGGCTGCAAAGTAATAGATAGGGTTGCCTGACGCTGGAATACCGTTCGACAAAGACTTTAATGTCATGCCAGCATAGATAATCCAAGTAAATCAAATATTCCTTCCGTTCACATATGAAGATTAACTTGCCAATTCCTCTATGTTAATAAACAATCTCAGGTGTTATGATAGCATGTTTGAAATAGTTTTAGATAGTCATCAACCTTCAGCGAGGGCGATTCCACGCTTTGCGCATTTCTGTTCCCAGACCCCTCCCTCTGAGCCACAGCCCGCCTCTTTATTACGAAGACCGGTGACCTCACGCCGTCATTCCCTCCCCCTTGATAAAACCCCCGGGCCTCGCTGCTTGCCGAGATCACCAGCTTTCAGAGAGAGACGGGAAAGGCGCTTCCTGAGTGGACGGAGGCCGGATGGTTAAATCTAACCTACAAACGATATTAAATAGTCATTGTTTTGTAAGGGAAAAAGAAAGAAATATATCCAATATGCCTATTATTGGTCTGACCAGTAACATCACCCCCGGAGGCGAAAGGTAAGGGGGAAAAAGTCGAAAGGGAAAGCAGGTGGTGGCTAACCTGTAACGAACGTTCGTTTAGATAGTTAGTTAGCACGCCGTGTGGATGGTTAGCGAGTTAGCTATAGGCCATCGGTGAAACCTAACTAAGATGTCGTGTAAGGTCTAACTGGCCAGCTATATTTCACGTCACGTATTAATCTGTCATATTTTTTTTCCGAATTACTTGCTGCAACCGTAATTTATTTGGGTATTAATCAGTCACCTCTGGTTAATAGCTAGTTAGCAGCTTTCATGGCTAGCAGCATTTTACGTGTGACGTCAGCGGTCTGGCAGTTTACGGTTAACTGTAGTCGGCTAATGGATTGGAGTCCCTAGTGTATAATTATCTGGCATTTACTCTCGGATACATGGGCTTTTGGGCGATTATCGCTGTCTTTCACCCCCTGATGTTCCAGAATACGAAACCGGTATCCGAATAGGATCGTTTCAAAACAGAATCTAGGTCAAATTAAATGGTGAAACACTAGCCAGGATATATCCTGAGGTGATTCTGCAGCTGGCATCGGAGATCCTATTTGACAGGCGTTCATAACTGATAGCGTTAATGCAGCCAAACGACATGGTTCCCGACTTTTGTCGTCAGGTGGGACGTTAATGTTTTAAGATGCGTGTACTTAGGCTAAAGGCTAAGTGGGGACGCTGCTTTCCCATCCCCCTCTCTGGGGCGTCGTGCGTCACCGGGTCCTGGTATAGCGCGCGGGTGCGATTCGCACCCTTTTCTCAATGACATGCACATTAGTCAAGCCGATGAATAATAATAATGCATCTAATATCACTTGCAAATAATGTTAGCTATGCTATGATTAATTTTTGGTAATTCTAAGTAAATATACTTTGCTAGTGCAAATAGACACACGAGCATGTGTTTAGGATACAGGGTGAAAATGAAATTTAACCTTTCCAGTGGAAAAGTGTTAGCGTATGCCATTCATGATAATTAAGTAATAACGTACAGTTTCTGAGACACCATTAGATCTTCACGACCGTTTCCCTTCAGAAGCTGCAGAAGTATATAGTCAGGCCCCTTGGCTTCAAGGAAGGATGTTGCTAAGTAACAAGCAAAACCTCATTATTCTTTGGTATTTCAGTGACCAAAAACAGAAAGCAGTTTTCCCCTTCTGCTTTTAGACTGGGTTGACTCAGTTACCACGCATCCATCTGGATGTTGCTGCTGGAAATGAAAGGCTAATGTTTGACCAGCCTGATTATGTGTAATATGTTTATTCCTGCCTGGGGAGGCATTACACGGCTTTATGCAACATGCGGCTGTGCCACGAAGAAGGAATTTGCCCTCATCCTAGATATAGCCTAGCACAGTCTATACGGAAATCTAAGCTGGGTAGAATTACGAGATTAATCCGGTAGAATTTTTAGAGTTGTGGTAAAGGCAGATAAAGCACAACCTTCACACCTGAACCATGACCTTGCTTTGAGCTTGGTAGGTCTAGTTCAAGCACTCTCAAATTCTGTGCTAGGGTATATGGGTATAGACCCTCGTGAGTGGTAAGGACATCTTGTTCAGTTTCACATTAACAAGCAGAATGTATTCTGCAGCACAGCGTGGGAGGGAGATGCCAGAGCGGGTGTCAGGAAGTGTCAGTGATAAACACCTTGTAGCTGGTGTCCCTGGCAGCGAATCATCTGCCAGCTTCTGTCACCTCTGTTCATGTAGAATCCAGCACTGAGTTTCTGTCACTGTAAGTGGTAGCGTGGGGGTGGCAAATCTGTTTATCAGCTGTGCTTGCTGCTATTCTTGGTAGTTACTGATGTGCTGTTGGATGATTAGGATTGGGCATCACACACATTTGGATGTGATGCTGTATCGTCACACACCCTTGTTAAGCGCCTTGGGGCGACTGTTCAAAAAGGCGCTTTATAAAAATAAATTGAGTTGATTGTGTGGATTTTCTTGCTTTTGCTGAATGAGGGAACTCCGGTGTAAAGCCTTTCTCCTCCCCAGCCCTTGGCGTTGCCCCCGGTGCTGCAGTAACCCCTGTCCGGGGCCTCGGTGGTGCTCCTGATGCCCCTCTCCCACCCCTGAAGATCCCAGGTGGGCGAGGGGACAACCAAAGGGATCGCAATCTTTCAGCCGAACTTTTCCATTCGGTGAGCTATTCCATAATTTTTTTTGAGTAACGCTGTGAAGGAAGTTAATTTGTTAAAGGGCACTTGATTTACACCTGGAACTCTGTGTGATGTGACATACTATATGTGTTACTGTGTTGAATGATTTCCTGTGTTTTTTAGGGGGCAGATCCTGTGCTTAGAGCCATGAATACATCCCCCCCCCCCAAATTATGGATTCTAACTCTCTCTAAACTGCTTGTCTAGGAGGGCTGATCTGGCTGAAATTTGCTTTAGCTGAAGCAGAATATTTTTCCACTAGAGCTGAATGTTGTAAAATTCCTGTTTTTAAGATGTATGACTGCCCTGTCAGCCTGTGTGTGTGTAGCGGTTTTGAGCCGCCCTGGTGCTGGCGACAGTGCAGTGTCAGCGGACAGTGGGTCTTTGTGTGAGCTCCCTGCGTCAGTGTCTGCCTCCCCTTCCGGCCGCTGCAGGACGCCCGGTTGCTGGTCCGCGAGGACCGGGCTGCTTCCACGTCCCGCGTGCGCTTCCTGCTGTTCGAGCCCCGCCGTGCAGAGGACAGGCACTGCACCTGGAGGGCGGCACTGAAAGGAGACAACCTGTACGTGGAGGTTCCCGCGGGGTCGCTGCCAGAGGGCAGCAAGGACAGGTGAGTCCGGGTCGCGCAGACGGCCGCCACAGCATTCTCGGGCGCCGAAGTCGCGCCGGCGTCGTGAAAATGCAGCGGCTGTTTAATGACGTCAGCCTGACTTTCCGCCGAGTCGGGGTGGAGCCGTAAGGGTGTGCCGTCTCCCCAGCTTTGCCCTGCTGTTGGAGTTTGCGGAGGAGCAGCTGGAGGTGACTCATGTGTTCATTTGTCTCCATAAGGGCCGTGATGACAGAGGTATGTCTTCATGACACCGATTTCTCCTTTTTATTTTTAAACTGCATATTCAGCTTTTCTTTGTTTGCTTAGACATTCAGATGTTTCTCTCTGAATGTCAAATGTTCAAAAAAGGGGAAGTCTAACATGGCAATAAATTAAAGGAATGAAGTTGTAATATAGAACTAACACACACAATCTCTTTCTCTCTCTCTTTCTCACAGCGGTGTTGTTGCGAACATTTAGTTTCTTGGGCTTTGAGATTGTGAGACCGGGCCACCCCCTCACCCCAACCCGTCCCGATGCCTTTTTCATGGCTTACACCTTCGAGAGAGATTCCTCTGAAGAATAGACGATGTAACCAGTTTTGTTTTAGCTTTTTTTTTTTTTTTTTTTTGAAAGTTCTGGTGATTTAATTTTGTTGTGTGCCCTTGCGTTTTACTGTGAGTATCTAATAGGCCAGCCGTCCCGTTTCTGAGAGATGGGAAAGCTTGCCCTTAAATGCTGGATTTCTGAGATGGATATGTATGCTTTGAATTTGCACGTACTCGAGGTGCATTTCTGTTCCCCGGTCTACAATATGCAAAATTTAAGTAGACAAAATATTACGTGAATTACTACAGTGGTGGGTGTAGCAGAGACTGCAGTTACCTTTGTTAGAATTTGGTTTTCAAGGCTACTCAGTGCTTCTCTATGCTGTATGAATGTCTAACACCATAAGCACAAAAGCATCTGCTTGTTGATTTGTGATATTGTGTAGTATTAATTGACCCCAATCTCTCAATTGCCTCTGTTTGTGTACATGCTTGCTTGTTGCAGAAGATGAGTCGTTTTTTGTTTCAAGTTATCTGCATGTTGTAACTGTGCAAAAATAAACTGCTCACCTTAACTGTAGCGTCTCCCTCCATGTATTTGTTTGGACATGCAGTTTTACTGTCAGTGTTGTTGACATTTTAGGTAGGGTTGACCATATTTTGCTTTGCAGTAAACAGGACATTGAGGGCAGGACACAGAGAGGAGTCAAAATAACGCAAATATGCACACACAAAGTATTCTGACCACAGAAAGCAAATGTTAGCATGAAACAAAGTGCAGCCCCAGATATTTCTGGCATTTTTAAGTTCCGAAAAAGAGGATGTATGGGCATTCTATTTTTTTTGGCCAGAGGATCAGTCTGATCAGGGTTCTCCCATTATAGTGAATCATGTCATACGTGTGGTTCTGTGGTTAATAACCTGCTACGTACGGAAGAGCGGCTTGCTTTCCTGTACTGGTCATTTATTGTGAGATTGGCCCTCTGATTTCAGGTATGTAAACGCTCTCCATTTGTGTGATAGTAATTTTTATAGTCTGGTAGGGCTAGCCCTTAATAGATGTTTAAATATGACTTAATGTGGAACTTAAAATGACAATGTATTGCGAGTATGCCTTTGTTTTGGCCTTCTGAAAAGTGTTGGATTTCTTTATGCCACACTGTGGTAAAAAGCAAGTGTAACTGAAGATGTTTCTTAGAGGTTGCCGTTTGCTTTTTTTGTCATCATACCCATTAAACTACACATTGTTGGTGGTTTTGATCAGTGGTATTTTGCATCTGTCCTTTTATATGGTCAGTAATCTAATGCAAACAAAATATTACGTAAAAGTGATACCTATTTATGGCTTATTTAGAAATGCGAGTGAAGTATACTGACACCTTTTTATGCAGTAAGATTTGACTTGGTTTGGTTGCTTGATTTGCATCATGACGTGACTTGATTTGAGAAGATGTATGATATCCCTCACTGGGTATTCCACCGAATGTCTAATGTCTGACACGACATTCGAGAAACACTCATGTTCTGTGAAGACTCGTCAACATCTGGGAGGTAGCGTCTTAAAATGCTGCATTTCAGTACTTGAGCCTTTGTCCTTGTATATTTGATATGAGTTTTATTTCCCGGGAGGTCAAATATGGGCACCTTGTGTCACAATGACACTTTTCTTAGCACTGCAGTCCATTGCTCATGTGTTTTGCACTTTGGTTACGATTTTTATGTTTGCTTGTTAATGCTAGTTTTTGTTTGCTGGCATTTCTTTAAACCAAGCATTGGGGTTCTCATAGACCCATTTATTTGGTTCTCATAAGTGTGGAAGAAATACTGTCAGTTTAGTTGGTTTTCTGTCCTCTTTCGCAGACACGGCACACTGCAAGCAAAGGCCGAAGGAACACCATATTTGATACAGCAGGAACTGCTTTATTCTCTTCTGTATAGAGTTCAAACACATATAAAGCCATTTATGTATCTTCATGAGTGAATAAATAAATATATACAGGTATAGATAAATAGGTAGGCTTACTGATGTTCAAAACAAAACATGCTATGTCATTTAAAAAATAACTCTTGGTGCTTAAAAACAATGTCCAAGGGATGGTAAACAGCATTTTTAAAGCACACAAAATCTGAATAAATGCTCTTAAGACTCCACCGCAGAACGATTCACACACTAACCCCGACACCTTGTTCTGGCATGAGAAACTGGTGGTTCTCACTAATCAAACGTCGTCCTATGTTAATAACTTGATGAAGTAAACGGCTCACCAAACGCCACTCCAAAATCAAACAAGTTATGTATTATAGAAACAAACTGCCTGTTAGTAGTCCTAAAACTTGCCATTTGCTCACATTAACATAAGGCAGTCTAAGTAGTTACTCATAAATATGACCGTTGACCTCTGCTTTGCAGTCACTGATAACAGCAGTAACTCATTACTGGCCACTGAACACTGAGGAACACACTTCTTTGCTTTCAGTCCAATTGTCTGTTTCTGCCACTGGAATCAGCAGGGTCTTCCATTATACAGCATATGGACATCCAGATCTGCATTTTTGCATCTCATTTTATTTAAGTTATTCAGTTCAAATCAGGTTTTCACACCAATACAGAAACAAAAACGGTCTCAGTAATATGACTGTTTACCGGATGAAAGTTATACAAAAAGTGCTTTCATTTATATGCAACAAAACACTCCCTCTGTTTACAGTACAACTTGACGTTCTGAGACCTTAGAGTACAGAAGAGAAGATGAGCTGACTGAGTGGAGAGGCAGTTACTGACTGACAGGTTGTGAGGAAGCACGTAGCCATCTCTCAGACCTTTGTACCTTGCCGCTGAACCTAGACCTAGAAGATTGTCTTAATGTTCCACCACGGCAGGCTGGGTTGCAAACCACTCACAAGACAGACAGTTAGGTATCAGTTGGGAAGACAAGTCTGTGACCATCTGGTAACTGCAAACTGCCCGTTTCATCATCGCAGTTTTCTTCACTGCAATTTCAATCTAATTTGGTCAGTTTCCCAGAATGCAGTGCAGTTTCACACGCCATACTGTCATCACACCTTTATATATGCTTCATTTCTACTGGAGCAAAATAAGATGCTGTGCTTCTTTGGAAGATGTTTTAATAGAGCTTGGGCAGGGGTCCCCATGGAAACACATACCTGCCTTACATGATACACGCAACTTCACTCTGCACACAACTGGGTGTGGCCACACAGCCACTGTGTTTTCAAGCAGATGGCCTTCCCTGGTAAACGTCTTTGTCACGGAGCCGCCAGCAGATGTGGTCATCGGTGGGGTTGAGGTGTGGACAAAATATACAATAGGTATCTGATCCTAAACTGTGGGGATGGGTGTTCGGTCTGTTCGGTCTGACCACATCCCTGCAGTCTCTGCTGCATCTACTATTGGGCCATTCTGCATCAATGGGCTACCAGCTCCATCAATTAACTACTGGGCTCATCAATGGGCTTCCGCCACCATCACTGGGCTACTAGCCCCCCATCAATAGAGCACCGGTCTGAACAATAGACTACCAGTACCATCTACCAGTACCATCAATGGGCTACTAGCCCAATTAATTGGCTTCCAGTCCCATCAATAGGCTACCAGTCCCATCAATGGGCTACTGGCCACTTCTATGGGCTACTGGCCCCTGTGGCAATTCCATGCCCCAGGATTGCACAACCACGTGCCTGTCATAGGGCCCAGTCACAGGGCAGTGATACTGTGGGTTCCCTCAGGGATCGGGTTTTGGACAGATGGTTTCATTGGGTCATGTCATAGGAGATATTACACCAGTCAACAGCATGGAGGACAGGGAGGGCTGGCTGTGGAGGGCCAGTATGCTAAGGCTGTCCACCAACATGTGCTCAGGCCCTTCAGCATTCATGGCACCAATAACCGACAATAGCAACAAACCAAGCTCACGTTTCACCTATTAAGTGGCATTGTTTGTGGGAAGTGATGCCTACTCGGAAGGAAGTGATCATCACATGAAAAGGAAGTTTTGGGGGAGGTGGAATGTGGACAGCACCTATGCCTGAATAAAACAAAACACGCACACTTCAACAGCTCGGATCTTATTGAGTCGCAGAGTAAATCGACGTTTAGCACAGTCTAACATTTTCCTCCAGCCTTAAACATATTCTGAGTACCCTGTTGCTGCTCTCCCAATTTTTTTTTTAACAAATACAAATGAAAGATGTTATCTTCACAATATTACACATACTCCAAAGAGGTGCACAAATAATAATTAAAAAAAGAAGCTAGCAGGTGGTTTGTGTTATGACACAGGCTACAGTCACGGGTTGGCTGGCCACACCCCTCAGGTAGGGGACAGAAGGGACTCAGACATATGCACACGGTGGGGCATGCTAAAACTACAGGTCTTTTTTTTTTGCTTCTGTTGATCTGCTATGTATGTAAGTTTGCTACAATGAGAGGAAAAGAGAAGTCTGGGAACTGGTATTTAGCGTCCCGTGGGAAAATTCTTTTCCACAATTTCCGCCGCCCTCTTTTCCTCTCCCCAGCATTGTTTTGTTGTTCTCTCCTGGGATCTAGCCTTCGGTCGTGCCACCATGTGACAGGGGTCGCGACCCCTGCGGTCAGATTCACCCGGAGTTACAGCTCTCTGGTCGTCTCGCCTTCGTCAGCTGCGGAGAATCTACTGTGGGGCAAAAAAAAACAGGTGACGGTCAGGTGGTTTTCCCTCACACATGGGGCCCCGGGCGTGGGGTCGGTCACACTGCATTTGATGGCTTTTCCTGCTGCTGGGACCAAGCCTCAGGTCAAAAGCACCAGCAGATGAATGGTGGCATTTTGTCAAAATTAAAGAACGCAAATAAAAGCTTAGGAGTCGTCTTTTTATTTTTTTTAACCAGGATAACAATACTGGCAATAGAAGATAAAACGTAATGAATTAGGGCAGAAAGATACATGCGGTTATGGAGCAAAAAGCAACAGAGCTGTAGGGGGAAAACAACACAGCTTTTGGGGCAGGCTGGGTCCTGAGGCTATATGCTAGGGTAAGTCATCACATTTTGCTTACAGAGAGCAAGAGGGACATGCTATTGCTGAAGGCAGCGTGGTGGAGGGGGGTGGGGGAAGGGTTAACGTGTACTTACTGTCTCACTCTCCTTGTCAGATGGCGACTGAGTCTCTGTGCCATAGTGCAGAGGAGAATACACCCAGCTCCTGTCCTCAGGAGGCTGCTATGGTGCCATGTGGACAACAGGGGGCAGCAGAGAGAGGAGGAGCAGAGGCGCGTGGAAACACGGACCAAATGGAAAATGAGGAGCAGGTGGGGGAAAAGAGAAGAGCGAGAAAACCAGGATAAGAGAAAAACTTCTAGAGGCATAGTAAACATCTTTTAAATACTTCCCTTTCATAAAGAGCATAAAAACACTTTGAAGCATGACATGGCTGATCGGAGCCGTCCTTCCCAGAAGCTGGTGTTGCAATTATGCTGGGTGTGACTGAGCTAACAGGCTGATGCATGTGTGCACGCCCTCCCGACAGAGGAGTACGCTGATGCACAGCGGGAGCAGAGGCCAAGAAAGGGCCCTTCCGGAGCAAACCCGACCCAACGCAACCTGCTTGTGGCCTCAGGTCATTACATAAGATGATGGCAATGGTCCAGTCACATCCATCATTCTCCCCACTCGTTCATCTGTACTGAGACGTCGCCCCGCTACAGAGATAGAAGCTAAAATGCTAATGCTAACAGACGGAACGCAGAAGTGTCAGGCGCACCATAATGACCAAGACTTACAATGTCGCTCGAACTGGCCTTACGCCGGCGCAGAACTGGGGAGTAAACCCAGTACCTGCCATCCGCAAACTGGGAGGCACACAGAAAGAAGGGTACAGGGGGGTGAAGAGGTGGAGAGGGAGGTGAGCAGAGGTTAGAGTGAATGATGGTGGAAAATGGAGACAGCAAGAATGGTTAAACAGACAGAAAATATAGATTAAGATGGGGAAGAGAAATGAAGGTGAAGCAGCTGACTGTAGAGGTGGTTTTCCTCAAACCTCGAGGTCTTTCCCCTGAAGCCGCCATTTTTCTTACTCTGCTCAGTGTGGCTGAGAATTTCCCACTGCACCAATGGTCAAACTGGGTCCTAAGGACCCCAGTTTTAGTAGGAAAAGGTGGGCAGCAAACCATGCAAACAGAGTGGCACACACACACAGGTTTGTAATTATATCTTTGTGGGGACTCTCCATTGATTTCTATGGGGAAAACATGACAACCTTAACCCCAACCCAGCCCTGACCTTAATTGTAAGCAGCGAAACAAAATATGACACTTTTGGCATTTTTAGTGTTTTAATTGCATTCACAGATCTTTGTGGGGACCTGCAAAATGGTCCCCAAAATGTCAAAATAACAGGTTTTTATCACATTTGGTCCCCACAATGTAATATAAACCTAATCCACCCACACACACATGTACATGTAGTGGCTCAACGCACAGCAGACCATGCAATTTAAAGCACCTTTAAATGAAGGGCTCAAATTGAATCACAGTTAGATGAAGGGAGGGTCTTCACTCAAATCCAGACCGTCACCCCCCACCCCACCCCCCACTCCTGGCTCTCTCACCCTTACAGACTGAGCTCCCTCAGGTCCTCCTGACCACGGATCTGTGAAACACCAAGTCCCAGAGAACAGCTCATGTCATGAAATCTACCAGTCCCCCACAAAAGTTCTCCAAATCTGTAGCTTGCTTTTTGCTATTCAGCTATACTATCTGTACTATATGTAAGGGATACTTCTTAGTGATGGCCAAATGAAGCTTAATGAACCAAATGCTGTATTTTCTGATACCACTAGATGGCGCTCTCTACACAAAAAAGGGCTCAATTCATGTTCCAACGTACGACCAAGAGCATCATCCAGTGGGGTCAAAAAATACAGAAAATGGTTCCTGAAGCTTCATTTGGCCGTCATTAGTACTCGGCACATCACTGCAGCCTTACGACAGAGCACTGCCTGCTGAGCAGTAAGGTGGCTGCTTTAAGGAGCTGTGAGGGCGGGGCTTACAAAGTAGATGTCCGTGATTGGCACCTCCTCCTCGTCCTCCAGGGAGCAGTGACTTGCGCACTCAGAAAGCTGGCTGGCTGCGTCAGGCTCCAGGGTGGGTTCAGATGGAGCTGAGGCCTCCTCAGCAACTTTGCTGTAATGATCCCGTCACACAGACGCACAGGTGAGCCAAAGGAGCAGTTCTTAACTCTGCAACCTCCATTACGTGGTACTCGGACAAACGGTACCAGTCAAAAGTCTGGACACACCAACTGAAAATCATTTGTTTTTCAACATGACAATGACCCTAAGCGCACATAGAGGTGATGTACACACTGTATTATCTAGTGAACAAGAAGAGAGATGGAATCCTGTGATAGATGACTTGTGCCCAGAACTTGTGGAAACTCCTTAAGGACTATTAGAGAAGCATTCCAGGTGGCTACATCTGGAAGCTGGTTTAAAGAATGGCAAGAGTCTGCATCGCTGGCATTGAAGCAAAACGGGACTATTTTGGGGTGTACAATTTTAGAAAAATGTTGAGATGCTGGATAGTTCTCTTAGTCATTGCAATATTTGATTAATTGCTTCATTGTCTTAAGGCCTTTTACTATAAGGTGAGTAACAGAACTAAAACGGAACCAAATGCATTAACAGCAGGTGTGTCCAGACTTTGATTGGTACAGTTCATGGAACTGAAAGTCAAATTTATGGACACTTACTGTTCTGGCCCTTAGAATGTCACGACTACGACAAGACAACTACAGATGGATGAAGAAATGGCATGTGGAGCCAGCAAGGTCACCTGGTCTCAGGTGTAGGTTCTGGGGAGGGTTCTGGTGTCAGCTCCAGGGCCAGGATGGAGGGTTCGCTGTCGCGCCTCTTCACCACCTCCACGGTGATCGTCTGCTGGTCCTCCTCACGCATGCGGAGCTCCTCCTGAACCCTGCACACACAACAGTGGAGCACACTGACAGTCACACCCCCACAAGATCACGGTCTGGCACAAGACACAGGGCTGTGGGCACTCCCCATCTCGGCCTTTTTATAATACATTAAATCAGACCTGGGCAAAAGCAGCCGGTGGGTAAGCAAAATAAAATGTTTTGTGTTTATGAAGAACAGATGGTAACACTTTACTTAAAGTAGTCATGCATAGCATCTTTAATTCTTATTACTGACCATTGTGCTACATTATGAAGGTATCTATCATGCATTATAGATGAAAGCTTCACAGAGCATTCATAATGCATAATAAACATGGCTATAAAGTGTTATGTCTTTTTATAAATATAGTCCTATTTATAATACTTTATGAATGCATTATAATGCATTATGAAGGTATCTATAATGCATTATGGTGATTGCTTCAAGAGCATGGAGGGCCCGCCTGCCGCTCACCTCCCTTCGTGGCTTAAGGACTGCGTGTGCCTCCTGCAGGGAAGAGAGAAAAAGAGATAAGGGACAACATCTGTGCAGCCACCAAAGCAGACACAGGGAAGGGTCAATGGTCTATTAGGGTGCTGCGTATCTCAGCCTGTGCCTGTCTGAGTCCGGGTGTGTCTGTAATGACCTGTGCCCGTGCCTGTCTGTGCCCACACGTGTCTGTGCCCACGCGTGTCGGTGCTGCCCTACCTGCTGCGCGAGTGCTCAGACGTGTCAGACGGGGAGCGCTCAGGGATGGACAGGGAGGTGGTGGAGGACAGAGTGGTAGCAATAGAAGCTGTGGTTGCCTCCTCAAAGGAGGGAGGGGTGCAGGGCAGCAGGTCTGGCCGGCCTGGGGGGGCAGGGGAGTGACAGGGGGTGTCACTTTAATGAAATGGTCTCTCAGAACCCATTACAGCGAGTGAGCGAGTGGAGGGACCACGCACCGTCGTCCTCCAGCGTGGGGAAGCTCCGGGCCCCCCGCAAGTCAAAGGTGTCGTCGTCTTGGTCATAGGGCAGCTGGCTGGCTGACCACGCAGACCCCGGGCCCGCGTGGCGGGGCACCGCCAGCACCCCGCGGCCCTTTTTAGACGGAGAGCACTTCAGGGCTGCAGAGAGAAGGACGATGATGTCATCGGTCTGTCATGCTGAGCGCAGAGTGTGAATGTCCGGCGTGAATCAGGAATCACACCTGCAGTGTTGTACACTTCAGCGTTTATAGTTGTGACACAATAGATGATTTTAGTAACACACAACTAAAAGGCAAAAAGTCAAAAAGGAAAGACTACAACTCATGGATGTCCAGATGTTCCACATCTTTGTTCTACAGCACCGACAGAACGTCCTCTTAATTAACTCAAGCCAATAATTTGTGGGACCCAATGTGCTGGTAGCAGAACAGAACAAACATGCAAAATGTCAGAATTTCCAAGACGACAGAAAGGAGTCACTATGCAAGAACAAACTGTGGAGACAAAGACGGAGAGCTTTGGAATATGGATAGGCAGTATAGCTGAGTACTTACAGGAGTTCTTTCTGAACACAGTGGTATTCATGAACCTGAAGAACCTGTCTGCATAGAAACTGGGCCGGTGAACTGATACAGTGTCCTACCAAAGCAGAGAGGGGGGGGGGGTGCACACTGAAGCCTGATGTATCGAAGTAACACAGGAAGAGGAGTTAAGTTCAAGAATGATAGTACCAACATACATACATACATACATACAAACATATATACACATATAAGCCATACAGCATTGTAATAAATACAGGACAGCTTCAGCCCCTTCCCATCCTCTGAAGTCCAAACAGCATCACAGTTAATTTATACGCACCTCATGCACCGACAGATCAAAAAAATTTGGAAGTCGGTCTTAGTTTATTATTTACAAACCCACCATTGTTCCCTGATGCAGCTCCTGCTCCCCTCTCCACATTAATAAATGCATGAGGAGCAAGAGTGGGATTACCCAGGAGGTCTGGCGATAAAGAGCTACCAGAGACAGGGCCCCGTGTTAAATCATTCAGGATGCGTCAGGGAGGCTGGGGACAAAGTCTCCGGTCCTGACATCACCCGAGCGAAACGCGAGCAGCGCATGGATCTTTATATTTATGTCCAGAGGCCAGCGAGATGCTGGAAATGCTGCGGGTATGACGCATGCTTTTGGAATGGAAGCGCAGGGTTTATTACAGGTTGGTATTATGCAACTCGTTTTGGAGGGGGGGGGGTCAGGTGTGTCAATCAATAAAGTGAGCAGAATGTCGAAAGAAAGGAGAACAATGGGGCATTTTACTCACTCCGTCATGAACGAGAGCCTTCCAAGTGTGCTCCAGTTTTTTGATCAGCCTGAAAGGTAGCAAGCAAATAAATAAGTAAATCACACTCACGTGGGAGACAATAACATCTGACTGGCTTCAAAGAACCAGGGTCACAAACAAAATCATTATGTCCCAGCGGCCACAAAGAGACGCGGTGACCTGTCACTCGAGCAGCACCTTGGATCGCATCCCAGAGCCGGGAATCCGGTTACCTGTAGGACTGCAGGATGTCGATGATGCCGATGTATAGTAGCAGCCTCTCTCCTTTGCCATTGACCGCAGGAATGCCCCCCATCCTGACAGGGACAGGCAGAAGACTCTGTGATAGGTGTCATACTTTGGAATTTGAGATGCAGCAAGACCTGCTGTGACTGCATTCTGTATTTGTATCTTGTCATGTACAATGTATGTAGCCACAGGCCAGTCACAGTGCCCATGCGGACCCCTGTCCACCATTAAAGTGCCTACAATGGGCACGCAAGCATCAGAACTCGATGCCCTGTGTGTCATGATACATTACTCCTGTGATCATCATCAACATTATTTGCCACAGTAGCTCTTCTCTTAGTTTGTACCACACGGGGAAGCCTTCATTCGCATCTTGAATCGATGAGTCTCGGTCGCCCAGCACCCTGTCAGCGGTTTGTGGTTCTTCCCTCCTCAGACCACTCTCATTAGGTACTGACCACGGCTGACCATGAGCTCCCCACAAGCCTGGCCCTTTCGCAGCTGCTCTGACCCAGTCTTCCGGCCATAATGATTTGATCGTTGGCAGAGTCACACAGATCTTCATCCCTGCTCATCACTTTTGCACTCAACATGTCGACTACAAGTATCATATGTTAACTTACCATCTAATATATCCCAGACCTTGACATGCACCGTTTTTACGAGATAATCAACATTATCAGATTCACGTGCATTTCTTTGTTGCCTTGAGGCCTTTTAATATAAGGTGAATAAGACAGCAAAAATGCACAAATGCCGTAAGAGCAGGTGTGTCCAGACTTTTAACTAGAAAAGTCAGCGCACTTGTGCATTAACAGGCTCGGTCACATACATATCATCCGTGTCGATGGACTCCCCGCAGGCGGCCCCTCCCTGGATGGACTCCATGGCGGTGGAGTAGAGGGCCTTCTGGGCCACCGGCCGTGGCTCCCCCGCCCCACCGGGGCCCTGGAGGCCCTCAGCCAGCCGCTCCCGCTCCGCCTGCTCCATATTGTGCACGCCCAACAGCAAGCTGTAGTCCATGATCTTGAAGCTTTCCAGCACCTGTGGCCCAGAGAAGGGTCATGGGTTTGAGTGCCCTTGAACCCTGTATCACTGCACTGCCTGCAAATATCTCCTGAATAAGACTAGGTTAGACACGGTCAGTGCTCATTTTCCACTAGTGCACACAAGAGAAAATTAAAAAAGACCAGTGAGACAGGAATGCGTGCCCATATCTAGAAGGTTGTGAGTTCGTCACTGTTGGGCCTCTGGCTAAAGCTCTTAACCCCAACTACTGCAAGAGTGCTGCCTGACCCAGGTCTCAAACCACAAACTTTCTCATAACGCATTATAATGGCTTATACTGATCATTATAACGCATTATGAAGGAACTTCATGATGGTTTGGAGCTACACGTGCTGCTCCTGTGTTTCCAGTGATCCAGAGCCCATCTGCCCTCTGCACGTCATCTGTCCATTGGCTCATCCCTATGCTGAATGGGTCTTCATGTTAATTTAAATGAT
>JAABNX020000049.1:12607272-12627903 GCA_015163995.2 Mormyrus lacerda
TGAAGCTGCTTTGAGACAATGACCATTGTTAAAAGCGCTATATAAATAAAATTGAATTGAATTGAATTGAATTGAATCTATAGTGCATTATATACGAGAGCTCCATAGAGCATACAGAATGCATATTAAATATGACTGTAATTTGTTATGCCTTTTATAAATATTTATAGCCGTGTTTATAATACTTTATTAATGCATTCAAATGCATTATGAAGGTATCTATAATGCATTATACATGAGTACTTTAAGTAAAGTGTTACCAAATGCTCTAACACGTGATGTCACCACCTCCCTTTGTCCCTCCTCACCAGGCAGTCCCTCTGCAGGGTCTTGACCAAGGCGCTATAGGTGTCAGTGTCCAGCATCAGCCCATCCTGCAGGTCCTGCAGGAAGTCCAGGTCTTTGAAGGTGGGCTTGGCCTTCTCCCGCTCCTTCTTGGAGGCGCGCCGCTTGTACGTCGAACCCTTCAGGTCGTACTTGAGGTGCATGCGGATGGCGCTGGGCAGCACGTTGTTCATGACCACCACGCGGATGTTCTTCCCGCCCGACTGCACACAGTACAGCCCAAAGAATTTGGGCAGAAGGGTCCTGGGGTTCTGGTTCAGATTCTGGGAGGAGGAGATCAGATGTTAGAGGGAAATGTGAAACGGCCAGGAAGGACGTACTTACATCTTTGTGCAATCACATGTCGCTTAGCGCTGGCATGCAAAATGCTTCCTGAAATAAATTAGGTTCCAGTCACAATGCTGTGAATTAATTACATAAAAGGGCACCGTCAACACTATTGTACATACTCAACGATAGCAGGAATTTCCTGCATGGGCAGAACATCAGAAGAGAGAGCAAGGTATAAACACTACAAATATGTTAATATTGGGATTAAAGGTTCTAGAGTGGAAAAAGATTAGAACAGATTGTAGCCATCGGGATTGTTTGGCTAAAAATAGCAAGATGGTAATGCTCTGATGAAGCAGCCATTCCGTCTGGTCCATGCATCCTGCCACTGCAGGGAAAACCTCTTCAAATCTGCTTCAGTAAATTGGGGTATAAGAGGCAAAGAGTCAAGACTTTCAGCTGGAAAAATCTTCCCTGTATTTCAGCAGAGCATGGTGAGCAGCCGTTCTCTTCCAGTGCAGAAGCAGAACAGGAACAGAGGACCCACTTTATGATACCGAATTACTGTATAGAGGATCTACCATGTAGTACCAGATCAGAGAGGACCCACCATACAGTATCACATCAAAGGGGACCCATCATATAGTGCCAGATCAGTAGACTAACTACACAATACCAGACCAGAGAGAACACACCATATAGTACCAGATGACAGATGGCTAACCCCCAAGTACCAGATCACAGATGACTCACCATATAGTACCAGATGATAGATGGCTAACCACCTGGTACCAGACTAGAGATGGCTAACCATATACTACCAGATCAGCGAGGGCTAGCCATATAGTACAAGACCATAGAGGACTTACCATGTAGTATCCGGGCAAAAGTTTCTGGAGAAACTCAGCCTCCTTGTGCATGACTGTCTTGATGATGAACTCGTCGTCCTTGGTAACATAAAAGATGGAGCCACTGGCCCCAGGGTTGGACAGCTCGATGAGGGGCTCGTTGCAGAGAGAGTACTGCAGGTGAAGCAGAGTGAGGGGGGTGCTATGAAGTCAGAGAATGTGCCGGGTCTCTGTGCTCACTAACATAGTCAAGAAAACACATTACACTTCCCAATTTCTCTTCATGTCCTACGATCCCAGACACACACACACACACGCATAAACACCTGCTCCGGTGACTCACGACCTGCGCCGCCTGAAGCTAGCGCCCCCGTCACCATGCTGTGACTCATACCCCCTGTCTCCCTGACAGCTTACTCATCTCCATCCCAGCATGACCCAACCTTAGCACGCCCGAGTGAGCCAAGATCCCCTCCCCCCCCCCCCATGCGGCGACGGCACGAGGTGGCAGGGCCCCCATACCAGGTAATCGTCGGGCCGGATGCCGAAGAGCTCGCGGAAGTAGCGGAAGGCGACGGGCGCATAGGTTTTGAAGCGGAAGTCTGGGTAGTGATGAGCTGGGGTCAGATTGCTGCCCTCACTGGAGAGAGAAGGACAGGGTGCAGAGTCACTGCGGTCCTTCATGCCCCCCCCCCGTCTCAGAAGTTTTAAAAAAAAAAAAAAAACCTCCCCATGCCGAAAAAGTTTGTTATTTCTTATTATAGTCATTATTTTGTGATTATGATTTAATTAAACATAAAGAACCAAAACTCATATTTGCCAGTGCAGCTCGATGCTGATCATGTTTCTCAGAATTACTCACGACATAGAGACACTCACCTTGGGAAGAAGATGCTCTCCACCACGTAGAAGTCCTGCATCAGCACGTCTCTCTCCGGCTTCGAGCTCAGGTTGCCCACCGTGTAGCCGATGCCCAGCTGAATGGCCCCCTTCAGAGCTGAGGACGTGGTCTGGACACACACACACACACACACAAACGCTTGTTTCGCTTGCCAAAAACTCTGTGCTCATTTGTAAAATCTTAGGTTATTATGATCTAATCAGAATCATCTTGCCGCAGTTATTTAGCACGTTCTGGATTTCACAGCCTTGTTCCGGCATCATAATCACCTTCTTATAGGTGGTTTCTCCTGAAGCGTCCACCCCTCGGTGTCCAATCTTCTTCCCGGGACCGGAACCCATCTGTCCCGATGAGGACGGCATCTAGATGGAAGAGACAGACGGTGGGATGGAGCGAGAGACAGAAAGAGGGAGAGAGACGCGTCTGAGGCTCTCTATGAGAGGCTCTGTCAGAAGATGTTGGATTCTTTGGGACAGCAGGAGAGCGACGCTTCCTTCAGAGGAGTCACCAGGACTGGTGCCCCGGCCGCAGACGGGCAGCTCACCTCTGTCACCAAGGCCTTCTTAGCGGCTGCGTCTGGGGAGGAAACACAAGACAGACCCAGGTCAAGAGACGCCGTTTCCTACCGCGGCAGAGTAAACAGCAGCGCTAATGACAGGCCTGCGGACAGAGAAGCCACACATTTGGACAAACAGGAGGCGATTTTCAAGACTGTAATTCAACAAACTACACAGGGGGTTTTGGGGCTGTTTTCAGTCCGTGCTAAAATGAAACAAAAGGCTCGTTTAAAATGCACAGCTGGGAAAAACACATGCCGGCCTTGCTTGTGGGAGTTATATTACAGGAAAATGTTATGAGGGCAGAATGATGATAGATAACCAATCAGATTGTAGAGGAGGTGGATCCCAGCAACTAGAGCAGGTGGGACTGACCCTAACTCCCATGAGCCCAGACTATGGCGAAAGATGTAGAAAACCATCTGGGAATCGAACTGTAGCCGATCATTTATCTCAGACTGTAATATAAAAATGCTCCAAGGTGTTGGACAACCGCCTGAGACTGCACTCAGAATGCAGGCTTCACAATATCTGTGCATGCCTTAAAGGAGAGCATTATGGGATATGCAAACACTAAGAAAACTCTTATGCACCTGTACTCATACAAATGACAAATTTCATTCCATTCTTTTTTTAAAAAACTGCCCAAATCTGCACTGAACGAGGAGTAAGAAACATAAGTGCACGGAAAGAGCCAGCAGGGGTGCGGAGGACAGTATGTCCATGCGGACAGGTGTGCGGCAGCCCTCTCTGGGAAGCCGTGACGTCACCATCAGCCCCCCCCCGTGCAGCCTCCACATGCGTGCAGAAAGCCAGTCTCAGAGGCCGCGAGAGAGAGAGAGAGAAAGAGAGAGGGGGCATGCTTTCTGCAGCCCCCCGGGCCGGAACTTCACATTAAAGTCACGTAATCTCATACACAGAGATCGGAGGGGTGTAAATGGAATAGATTTTGCTTTTAGGATGTACAGCGGGAGGCAGCAGCGAACATGACAGCGGGGTGGAGAGACTTATCGGCCGTTTCGCACGCGGCGGTGCTGCTGCCTCCGTTTCTCGCGCAGGGCCAGTCGGGACGGTCTCAATGAAAGACCATCTGCTCCGTTCCCTCATCACACACACACGCACGCACACACACACACACACACACACACACACACACACAGAGAGGCTTCTGACGCACGAGCTGCAAAAACTGCAAATGAGATCTCGCCCGGGGTGAGAACACTGCACTAAAAATGAATAATCTTGGTGCCACATCACCCAGTACCGAAACAACAAAGCCCACCCCCCCCCCCCCCCACCTCACATTCCCTCTCCCTTACTAAAAATGACATTCCTCCGACGGGCTTCATCCTCGAACCCACTGCACGGCTCATCTCAGCCTGTCACTGTCACCAAATTAGCGCTTCATTTGCGGGGATCTGCAGTCTCCGGCCTACCTACCTAGCAACTGAAGGTTGCTAAGGACAAATTTCGGGTATATAAATAAACACAGAGGTGTGTGCAGTTAGTATGTCCTCCTCGTGTTGCCCAAAGATACGCAGTCAGGCTAACTGGTGTTTCGAAATTGCCCGTAGTGTATGACTTTGTGTGTGTGTGTGCGCGCTATGGACTCTCATACATCCCATCCAGGGAGTACCCCCGCCTTGTACCCTGTGCTGCTTGGGATAGGCTCCAGCCCCCCTCCCTCCACGTGACCGAGACCAGAATAAGCGATTAGAATGTGGATTAACACGGAACATTAGTCAGATGGTAAATGCACCATTTCTGCGCTTGGCAGACTGAATCACCGCACGTCCTGAATGCAGACCCCTGTGTGTCACCCACGATTCCCGCATGCAGGTCGGCCGGCCCCCACAGCCAGGACACACTTTGCATTGTGCCAGTTGGCAGCGGAGAAGGGTCACAGCCTGACACAGGAAAAGCCCCCTAGGTCTGAGACGCGTGACTGCAGGGGGGGAGTGGGCGGAGATTCCTGGCGGAGATTCCCGTTTCTCTGTTCCTTACTATTCCTATAAGATCACTCTCTGGCTTTTACCCACAGAGAGACTGTGTTGCGGCACAACCGGATCGGGAAATGCAGTAAGATGCAGAGATGCTGAAATGCTATGACAGCCCGTCTTGGCTCCATGTGACAGCATATTCGGCAGTTTAGATTAGGTAATCCATCGGAAACTGAGCAGGTTTGGGCCTGGCCAGTATGGGAGACCAACGAAGAAAGCTGGGTTGCTGCTGGAAGAGGTGTTGGTGTGGCCAGCAGGTTCTCCCATCCTGTGGTGTGTGTGGATCCCAGTGCCCCAGCGCAGTGATGGAGACTTTGTGCTGTAATAATGCTGCCATCCTTCAGATGGGACATGAAGCTGAGATCCTGACTCTCTGAGATCCTAAAAGGTCCCTGGGCATCTTCTGAAGGACTAGGGGTGGTACCCTGATGCCCTGGCTAAAACTGCCCACCGTGGCCCTATCAGATCTGGCCTCCTAATCATCCCCTATTTCTAACTGGTAAATTCCCTCCTGCCCCTTCACCAATTTAGCTACCGTGTGGTGAGCGTACTGGTGCAGACTGGCTGCCACCGCATCATCCAGATGGGGGCTACACAGAGATGAGGGATGATGTGGCTCTGTGTTGGTTCTGTGAAGGGCATATTAAAACGTGCTACACAAGTGTAACATTCATTTATATATATACAGAAAAAATGTAAACACAACTAGAAAAGGTTACTGACAGGGTATGGAGGAACTGGACATATGAACACTGGCTGTCTTGTGATGATCTGGGTCTTGATCAAAAGCATGCAGTACCGAAGTGACTTTTCACCAACACCAGCACCTACTGAGAGTCAAACACATTCCCCTCTCCTGCGTTTGTACCGTTAGTAAAAAGCAAGTGGATCACACATTAACGGCCTCTCCACCTGACACGCTTCACTAAGAATAACAGGATGATCGTCTGCTTTACTTTAGCATTTGAAGCTATCGATTACAGAAACGCTGTTATGAGCCGTGAAGCTGTTAGGCAGAGTCACATAATAAAACGAACAACGATTCAGCTACATCAGAGACTGGAAACCATTAGAGCTGGGCGCTGAATCATAAAAGTGCTCATTTGATGGGACCACGCATCATTTGCAAAAGGTGAGCAGGATTTAATCTGAATTACAAAATATCTGATCTGGAAATGATATATGAGGTTTTATTCAGTCTTTTGCTAAAATTAGGTGTCAGATGTGATTCCAATGTGAGTTTAAAGCAGAGAGATGTGACCACGAAATAAGCAACGACAAAAACCTCACCGTTTCGATGGCCTTCAGCAATCCAGCTGCTGTGGACACGTAATGATGGTCGGACACCCGTCACGCGTCTGCTGCCTGGGGGGCGGCAGGGTCTAGGCGGCTCCACCCACCTGTCTATTTGTGGACAGTTCAGCGCTGAGAAGGCGCAATCAATTGGATTGACTCTAACTTTAATCTGTGGCCACTGCCCAGAACAAAAGAAACTGCAGCCGACCAATCACAGTGCAGGATTATGAGTGGGGGAGAGCCTCTGGGGAACCACAAGGGTACAGATTGCTCCGTTAAATCTGCAGAGGTGGGGGCAGGTGGAGGTGGGGGGGGGGGAATATTTCTAGATCACCTAATGCACTTAAAGGGCCCCGTCATTTATGAGGATTCTGTCGACAGACAGCCATAAGATATAATTATTAAAATGCAAATAAAAGACCTGCAGCATGCTCAGTGTTAGTTATACTGACTCTTCATGTCATAATAATAATAATAATAATAATAATAAAAATCTTTATTTTTATAGCACCTTTCAGATCCAAAAACAAAAAATAAAGGAAAAAGAAACAAGCAACTAAACAGGGCAAGCAATTAGGAAGCAAATATGTGCAAGGAGATGGTATAAAAGAACAAAGTACACAAATTAGAATAAATAATAAGATGATTATGTAAAAAAACACAAAATATAACATTAGAATAAAAGATCTGTGCATGCCAATCATGCCAGCAATCCCAGCCATGCCACTATATCAGCAACTACAGCTAAATTCATAATAAGGGTATATGGGTATCAAACAGACTACATGACCAACTTTATAAATAACTATAAAATGTTTGAAACTGTTCGAAAGATTAGTTTGACTTGACTACAAATCTCTTTACAAGAGTCAGTAAGACGCTAACTAAAATGCTAGTTAAAAGAAGGACAATACAATAAAACCTATTTAAGAGTGAGAGAAGTTTTCCATGAGGGACATGCAGGTGGATCTTCTTGTGCGAGTATAAACATGTGGGGCAGCCTGGAATAGCCCATACGCTAGAAATTAGCAATGCTAGCAAAATGGCACCCCGATGGCAGCAGTGCGTCCCATGCAGATGGGCCGGACGGTTGGGTTGGCGTGTTCCTAGTGCGCTTCCTCACTGCTGTCACTCACTGCTGATGTCACATGTTTCATACGCTTCGCTTAGCACCCCGCGCAAGGCGCCCACTGAGCCACGGACCATGCACAAGATCTCAGGGAGGATCTGCAGCTCCTCTGTGCGAAAGCTGATAATTCATATACAAAAAGAGCCCTCCTATGTCTAACACCTCCTCTTGCACCATTAAAGTTTTACTTATAGGTATGTAAATAGCCACCTGTCCATTTTCAGCTCAATTATCCCCAGAAAAAATGCACTGAGAAATTTCACAGTAAAACCGTGAGGTTCATAGTTAAACCGTAATTATTCATAGTTCTACTATAAATTACATTACTTGACGATGAACATTTCATGGTAGAACTGTGAAATCTTGTTTAACTTGGAAGTTCTTGGTCACCTCTTCTTATAGTGAAGTTTGCAGATCGACTGCGCACTAGATGCCCAAATTGTGGAAATGCTTCTAATTTTTAGAGATTGCAGGTCTTTATTCCAGTTACTTGTTTAATCGTTCGGTGTATGATATTTGTAGCATTCTTTTATTGTTTATATTCATTACCAATATTTGTGCAGCAATTTTTAAAGCATAATGCCATGAAGGCTGGGCGTGTAGGTGTAGGTTTCACAGCTGACCCATAAAAATAGTGCCAATTCACTGTACAAAATTGTGGTTGAACTGTCAAACAAGTTTACACTTTTACTCTGAAATTCCAGAGTGCATTTTTTCCTGTGTTGGACATGGGGGGACACTGACATCACTGTGGGCGAAGTCAGGTGACAAACATTCAAGCAGGATACCTGCATCTTGTTAGGTTTTGTTTTCTCTGTACAGACCCAGACGGCCAACCCCAGTTGTAGCTCTTCCCAAAACACACCATATGTTTCTGTCCCCAGTGCAAAGCAGCAGTAGTTTCCACTTATTTCTCCACACAGTTTCCCAAATACAGTTCCTGTTCCTTCCTCCCTGTGTCATGTGACTCTGCCTTCCCAAAGTAACATTACACTGTGAAGCTGATGATCCCAGGACAGGATATCAGCTTATCTTCAGGAAATTATAATATCTTATTTTCTTTCTTATGACCAACTCATTTGCATAGAATTTCACTCCTGTGTGTTGGAGCAGCTGGTTTGGGAATTCAGTGCCTTATGTGCTTAGCCTGTATTGCAGATACTGCTTGCCTCTTTAGAGAAACTCAATAAAGTTTTAGCTCAATAAATCTCTCAATAACACCAGCAGGGGGATATTTTTCGGTCCGTCCTCGCCATTCCTTTCTTCTTCCACATTCTGTGAGGAAGACTCAGGCAGCACTGAGGCTCCGACAGCTGATAAGGTTGCCTGTGTCCGATCAGGGGAAGGACACAGTCTGCGTGGAAGACCTTGTCATACTCAGGTGACCTTCATCATCGTGGTCAAGGAAGCCATGCCATAGGGGTTTGAGGCCGTTTACACCAGCGTAAGCCCACCACGAAAACACTTTGTGTACAATTATTCACTTACACCATTGAATAATGGAATTATTGCAGGAAATCTGGTTTTGAACTGCCTGGCAGAGGAACAAAGAAAGTATCCATGATGTGCGAACTGTAAACACAGTTAAATGGAGTGAGGCTGTGCCCGGCTCTCCAGACTGCCTTGAGGGCCTATATTTCAGCTCTTCTGCCGTGATGCAACCCTGGTCTGGAATTGAGCCAGCAGAAGAGCCCTACCTCCAGATGCCCGGCCCTGGCAGCTTCCCCACCCTGTCTTGGGATTAAGGCCAATCTGCTGAGCCTCAGACCTGCCAAGGGAGGCGCTCCATGCGCACGCCGACGAGCGGTAAACAGCGTGGCGCAGAGCCGCCAGACGGTCGGCATGGTGACCCTCAGCGGCAGATCTCAAAGCCTCCAGATATACAGAGCAAACGGGAGATTCAGGGCCGTTCACTGGGGTTAGTCTTGGCAAGAGAGCAAAAGACCTTGTTTTTAAGGACTGAGCGCTACTGACAGAAGCAGAAAGAATCCAAATCGAGAGTCGGGCCATAGGGGCTTAAGGGTTCAGCTAATTAATTGCCCCAATGAAGCAAAAAAGCCACAATCAAGAGTAGCAGAGTTCAGCTCAGCTCAGTGGAGAACATCTTCGGATGAAGATTTTCTCCATGAGGAAACCTGAAACATTATCACTACGCAACATAAAATAAATGAATGAGTATACAAATAAACAGATTTCTGTTCTAGTTATTCATAAATTTCGTCAGTGTACTTTGAGCTACTGTCACCAGCCACAGACGGTGAGCCTGGGGCCAAACGTGGCAAGAGGGTAGCGAAGGGGAAGGAGCCCAGGAGTCACTATTTCCTCCTGACCACACCCCTCCCCTGTCCTTCTATTTATGTCTTACTTACCAGACCATTAAAAACCCCATCTGTGTCCAAATCTGCGCATTGGGTCTTATCAATGGAGGACAGAGACATAAAGCTTAGGTGGAACCACAAACGCTTTTATTTTCCTTCAGCAAAAATCACCAAAAAGTGATTTTAAAAAGTAACAAAAAAGTGTTCTTAATATACACTTACCCTCCAGATGACTAAGCTTTGAGTCAGCGTGCAAACTCTACCCTCACAGACAGCTCATTGCAATGAAATTACCTCAATTACTCACTATCTTCACAATATTAGCTTGGATAATCTGATTTGTTTTATATGTTCCTAAGTAATAAATCATCAGTTTATTTCCCAAAAGTTCCATTCGCTTATTCAAATTGGTGGCTATTTGTTTCAGGCAGACCTGTTTGTTAAGAAATACTCTCAGTGCGTTTGTTCTCTTTATAGTCTGTATTTATCTTACAGATCTCTAAGCCCATACAGAATCAAGGTCAATACTAGATTTGCTGTCCATTTCAAAGCGATTTAGTACATGTGTACTTTGCGTTTTTATGTGTTGGTTTAAAGAACGTTGGGTTAAAGACGCACACGACGGTGACGTTCTCTCCAGTCTCTTCTTTGCCATGTGACCATCCGCCAGCTTCCCTCCGCGCCGCCACTGCAGTTAAACGCTCTTCCCGAGACGTCTGACTGACGTTTGACTCGCACCACACGGGCAGCTGCCAAAAACAATGGCCTGAACTACATCAACCACCAATTACGTTTGGAAGTCGGCAGCTGGGGAGGGAGTGGTGGTGAGAGCGCGGGTGTGTGGGGGGGTACGGTTTGAGGAAATCATGAATTAGCATGTGTGCTAAGGCACCTAGCGGTATTATCACAGAGATAGAAGGCCCAGAGCGGAAGGAAAAAAAAAAACCCTGGGATATGCGTGGAGAAAACAAACAGATGTACCAAAAGAGGTTCCTTAAATAAAACATATTATTAAAAATGACAATGCAAGGAAAAAAAAAACAAATAAAAAAAAAAGATCCGGTCTTCACCACCTGCAAGCTTATGTAACAACAGAGCTTATGTAACGCCGAGTTTACCCGACAGAAAAACCGTGAAGTAAGACCTTTCTTCGTGGGCAACCAGATGCCAGCTGCAGCACTTTGATTAGATATGCTGACTGCAGCCCTTACCCACGATTCAGTGCAGAGAGTGAGGTTAACGCGCTGCGGAGTGAGCAGACCGCACCAGGGCTGATTGGAAAGAAGTGCGAGCTGCAGGCTGTTTGCACAGACCGGCCTCTCCAGACGCCAATCCCACGATCTGGACGGCGAGAACTTCTCGAGTGACTGTCAGCGGATTCCACCGTCTCGTCTTAAACACCGCGTGACCCCCAGTACTATACAGTATTTAACAGAAAGGCATTTCTTTCCTGCTCGCCAACATTAAAATTTAACCTGTACGGCTGAGGAAATTTCCCCAAAGACCATGGGGCTCATTCAGTAAGTCCCCGAATTGCCAGCGACATCAAGTCCAGCGAACCGAATTGTCAGCATAAAATATGAAATCGGCGACATGCCTCATTTCATTTGGCCTGTATCAGCAAAACAATTCCACACAACAAAATTTATATTCTGATGCATATTTTCCCCATTTGAGGGAAACTCCTTTGGATGAGGTATATAGCGAATGATACAGAAGGTCTCCGTCAGCTGTCATTCACGACGGGGAACTAAACGGCATTTTCTCCTGTTGTCTTTCTTCTCAATGCAGAAAACAGGCAGCGTTAAGTATTCAGAAAAAATATGCTCAATGCACAATCCACAGTGAGTGGGATTATCTCATACCGTCAGTCCTAACCAAATTCCGATTCGTTGATCAGTTCCCATTCAAACTATCCATCAATATTATGAGCAGGAGTGTCGTAAGGGGGGGTGGGGGTGTTAGGAGGATTCCATGGGCACCTGAGTGACAGGGGGACAAAAAATTTAGAGAATACTGGTTTGGTCTGGACTGGAGGGCCCAATAACATATGGGGACCAAAGTCTTTATCAACTCCCTTGATTGTGAGAATATATTCCTGCTCAAGCACAGTGATGAAACAATGCATGCCAGCATTAGTACCCTGTGCTCACCCAGGAACTAAAGACCCTGGCATTCAGGAACAGGAACCTTCCCAGAGTTCTAATCTGTCTCGTTACCCACAATCCCCCAGTAAGATGGCTACATGCGTAATTTCCCCCCTGGCAGTCACAATCTACCAGCTAAGTTAATTTCCTGTGCTCTCCTTCATGACTTCAGTGGCTGCTTATGGCAAATCTGTCAGGAGCATCTGTTAACACCCAGAATACAACTGACTCCATTTAACTTTCCTCCATATATTAACATTTTTGTTTAGTATTAACTCAGCCAGCAGATTAATTCTTGGGTGATGCGATGGCCGTCCTGACCACAGGATTTAAGATCACGAAAACAAATGGAACTGAACTGCCCAGTGACCTGTCATGGACAAACAGTTGGAAGACTGATGGATGGAAGGATGGATGGATGGATGGATGGATGGATGGATAAACAAACAAATCAGTTGAATTGAAGATATATAAAGACTGCCGCACAGCATCCAGGTGGCACAGCAGAGTGACCATTAATTCAAGCTTTAGGTTCAATATTAGGAACAAGAAACATCACAGAATCAAACGGGCAAAAAAATTCTGAGCAGATAAACAGGCCTCGGGATTTCGATACAGCAGGGGTCTTGGAGAGCTACTATCCAGTAGGTTTACTATCCTCCCTGGCTTCTGATGAGCCACACCCTGGTATCTGGTATTTATCTGAGAACAGGTGAGGCTCCACAGAAGAACAGTAACTCTGCAGGACCAGAGTTGGAGAGCCCTGAGAAACAGTAAGTCAATGCATTCTGACCGTAGACAGAAGTGGTTTGGTCCAGGAGGGGAAGGTATGCGTGAACCAGTTATGAGATCTTCAAATGGACCCAAGCTTGAAGAGCTTTCATTTTGAAGGCTATTTTGGCACAAGAATACAAGTGGCCAATATGGAAAGAGCTACAGACAATGTGAGACAGGCCTCTGGGTCTCCGTGTAAGGATTTAGCAGCAGTGTGGAAAGTTCGCGCTTGCCCGGAGAGCAGCTTACAACAAGAGAAGCGACCGGTTCTGTTTGGATTCGGGTGTCACTCCAGGTGTTTGTTTAGTCTGCAGAGCATAAGACATGAGCGTGAAGGTGAAACAGGATAAGCTCACGGACACTCGAGTTACCCCGTTTCGAGGCGGAGGTGGATACGGGCAAGGGAACGGCAAACACGGTGTCCGCACGTAACGGAACGCCGGCAAACAGGAGGCCGAGAGCAGAGACACAAAGTACGCATGTGAAAAGGGGCCAGCCAATAGAGAAACGATAACAGATACGGAGATGTCCATGGACACACACACTGAACACACACGCAAAGCAAAAGAAAGCAGACTCCCAGGAACAATCTAGGCAAATATCAGGCTGAGATCAATAGGAACGTCCCTCCAGAAAGACCTGCAAAGCTAAACTTATGAACTCGGCAATCTTGCCAACAACGGTGACCATTAAACGAAGTTTGCTTAAAAATTCTCCTCTGGGAGTCACAGAATAACAGAATATCCTATTTAGATGTGCGCATCCATTTTTGGGAATTTCCGGCATTTAATCTGCAAGCCTAGAGACACCAGACTGGTCATGACCTGAGCCATGTTTTTGTAGTATGGAGTACAAGTCAAGCCATTCAGTGCCCAAACCGCTGCAACCTAAGTGCTACAGATCTCCACCTCCATCCCAGATATTAAAATATTTAGTATATAAACACCTGACTCTTAAGTACTGCAGTTTAAAACCACCAACATCTACATCACTGCTACTTAACTTTCACTCCTGCTGCAACCAGTCCAGGCTTAAGTTCCACTAGATCTCCCTTGTAGATGTGGACTAGTCAGACTCAAAATTAAGTTTCCCTTTACAAAATTACTTAGATATTTAGTTCTTTATGTGAGAGGACATTTAAATCTTCCACACATTATCTGAAGTGGCTACAATTTAATTTTTCACATCTATCACGCAAATATCTCCAAAGTGTAATGGATTCTTTGATGGGCAGCGCTAGCACAGAATCCCAAACACCACAGCCCAGAGAAATGAGAGCCAAGCAGCGCCGGACCACACAGATTGTATATATTGGACAGTGTTTGTTGATCACTACACTCAGTGTATACATGGTTTGCATGCTGTATAGACTATGAGTGGTTTGAAAGCAAGTGCTGTTCACAGTTCCCTCACTTATAGCAGCCTGACTATGCTAATTAATAGGAGTTAAAAAGAGTGGCTTGTTCCTGGGGTCGCAGCTCAGGAGAAAGTCAGAGATCCAGAAAGAGCTGCAAGAAAAGGAGAACCACTGTCCCTACAGGACACAGGGACGCTGTTCCAGGCAAGAGATCGACCGGGAGTCTTCATAGAAACACCATCCATATAGGACACCAGGCCCTATAACAACAAAGGACTGATTTGACTTTAACTCTAGTTCACTCTGGGATGATCCTGATGAGACTGATTAGCCAGGTGCAGATTCTTCTCACTCACTCGTGGGAGTGTTACTTGCACAAAAATGTCCTGAGGGCAGAAGGAAAAATGATTGATTATCTCTCTGAACCAAGCAGATTGTAGAGGAGGTGGGACTAACCAGTCAGATGTCTTGGTCCCTCCTCCTCTAGTTACCTGAACCCACTTCCTCTACACTCTGACTGTTTGTCTCTCTGAAGAAATCATTGTTCCTTTTGCCCTCGGGACATTTTCGGGTAAGTAAAACGCCATGAGCTTCTCACTCAAGCATCACACAGATATGGCCGATGTCCTTCTGTAGCGCCACCCGTCGTGCAGCAAACAGCTGGATGTCCGTGACACATGTTTGTGCTCTGAGTTGCTGAAGTAAAAAAAATAAAATAAAAATGGCTGCCCAAACCAGGGCGGTGTGAGGCTCAGCAGGCTAAGCCTCAGTGCCAGTGATTGGAAGACTGCCAGTTCCAGGCCTTGCCCCAGCATAACGGTCACATGTCTGTGGGCCCTTCAGCAGGACCCTTAACCCCCAGGTGCTCATGATTAATGCCTCTCTCTTCTGGCTGGGATATGACTAGCATGTCGCTGTCGTCAGGGATGGTGAGAGGCAGCTTGCTTTGACAGGACCCCAGGCTGCCCTTCATCATGATTCCCAAGCTTGTTCTCAGCTCTGCGTGTCTCATGGAGAGCAGGATGGGGTAGGCAAGAGAGAATTCCCCCACAGGGATCAATAAAGTAGCATTCTGTTCTAAACAGCATAGCTGTTACGATCTAAATGCCTAAGTAGGGGGATGGAACAGTGGCATTTAGTTAAAGGTACAGGGTGAGGAGACAAAGGCTATAATCACTGACTGCATTCTGGGGATCACTGATTCTGTCCTGATAGAGACTCATAGTTTATTTCAGCATGAGAGGGGCTCAGGCCATTAGAGCATATTTCGACACCAAACAGCAAACCATTGGGCTCACCGTTTCCCAGCATGCTCCTGACTAGCGCTGGGGTCCTGTCAAAGCAAGCTGTCTTTCACCATTTCTGACGAAACTGACATGCTAGTAATTTCCAAGCCTTGCCGGGCCAGAACAGACAGGAATTAATCATGAGCCTTAAAGTTCACTTAAGATGCTCAAATGCTCGGTCTGACGTTGCAACAGAATGACAGCGCGCACAGCTTTAGCACGCGGCTAAAACATGTGACTGCATACTCAGTCTGTCCTACTCAGAGGGCCTGAAGTGTTTATTAAACACTGCGCACATGATATGTGTTTTCTCTTATGGGTGTTATGGATATCAACCAAGCAACACATTTAATCTTAGGTTAATTGCGGAGAATGTGTAATGCATGTCATTCAGTATCTGTCAGAGTAAGAATTGTCACATTTAAGAACACCACACCTCTCCGTGCTCCCCAATTAGACTATCACCGGTGCGTTAAACTCCATTCTGGGGTGCTGGTAAAGACAGACCCCCAAAATCATTGTAACAGATTCTACATGACACTGTAAACTGAAATTAGGACGAACTGCAAAAATGTCTGCATGCATGCATTTGAGATTTAGGAAGCGTGCCCACAACAACTGCGTTTTCGGGCTATAAAATTGAAGTTTGCGACAAGGTAAATTAATAATGTACCGAATGAAATACCCCTGTTCCACGCCAGTAACGATCACCCGCAACAGCTAGCTTGAGAAGCACCGTTTGGCCAGAAAAAAATATTCTGGGTTGGATGCCATGTATGAATTTCCAGAAAGGCACTATCTCACTAGGTGACAACTACACGATTATAACAGCGATACAAAAACAAGCATCCTTGCGATTTAAATGGAGTAGCGCACTAAATGTAATCTAGTACTGCCGGTTAAGTTACATTTCCAGGAAAAGACAAATTCAACTTCATTAAATAACATACTATATTATTATTATTATTACTAATACTACTGTTATTATTATTATTTCTACTACTACTAATACTACAATAATAAAAATCAATAATAAATAACAAATGGAGATTATAAATGTAACAAAGAAAATCTAGCTAGAAAAGCTAGCTAGAAAATCCTGTCAGTTGCACCGGCTATTCCGAAATATCAACAAAAACCGCAGAGCCTGCTGGTGACAAATTACCCGGCGAGGTAACCAGTTACTCCCCCCCCCCCTTCAGTCTATTCGCCTAGTAATTTAATTTTACCTTTATTTCGCTTTCATTAAAAGAACCACGTGACAAATCGACAATATACAGAAAAATATTATCTATCGATTTCTCTATGTTTAATGGCAATTTAATAAATATATATGGCATTGGTCAACATCACATTATCCATGCCTTGAGTCATCCGTATAGGAATTTCAGCGACATCCTGTAATGAGCCGCGGCGGCATTAGGATCTTGCTTGCAGACATACCTACATGATGATATATTTACTATGTACGTTACATAGAAAAACATAAAAGGAAAACACTGACCTAGGTCTCCGGCGTCCATTCCGTAACTAACGCCGACAACGGTGTCCGTGTCATCGGAAGCTGCGGACACTCTAAACGGATTGCCTTCCACGGCCTCCGCCAAACCTGCCGCTCCTTCCCCGTCCGCTTCCATTCAGAAACCCCCAATTACAAAAAAAATACGATGATGAAGCTGATTCAATGCGCGCTGCGATGTCTTTGGCGTTAATTAAATGGACGACCAGTGCTAAGCGTCACTAAGCTAGACATTTGGCTAAGCAAGGTTTTCCCTATGATGGGGCGCATCTAGCACGGATTTATGGTTTTCATCGGGGCTGTGTGAGAGCCACACTCGGAGGCACGCCTGCCCCTACGTTGCCGATGGTGCCTTTCATCCGACCCATTCTGTACCACGGCTCTCCATGGGCTGCGCGTCACGTCGCCGCTCGGCTTTCCGACGTAATCGCCCGAAGCTGGGTGACGTCAAGCCGAATCAGAGGCCTGGAGCGCACGAGGCGGAGTCCCACCCGAAGAAGGGCCCGTTTGCGGCTCTTTTCGTAAAAGGCGAAGACGCAGCTCCCCCAGATGGAGAAGCGAGATTCACGATGCTGTTTTATTTTGCAGGCCAGTTGTCAGGTGCAGTAAGAAAAAATCGCCCCAATATGTCCATCAGGGTGAACAAACAATATATGTCATCTGTAATATTAGCTTTAAAATTTGCAAGTGACATACCTGAGTGTGTGAGCGTTTTTATGCGTAAAATATATTTGAGTTTTAAAATAACCAGATATCAAAATCATATAGTACAATAAATGATCTGAAGTAGCATTAATAATATAGACACCTCCCCCCCACCATTATAGCAGTAACCAAATAATCTTGCAACCTAGTTAATCAGTCCCCATTCAAGGCCTACAATCACTCTACACCACACAAAGGCAAGGCTGTGAGCCAGTACTGACATCCTGTCCGGCCCATCCTTCTGCACCTGGTTTTCTGGAGAACTACAATTGACAAACAGCCTTAAGGCAGCATAAAGGTTGACATTTTTATTCAGGAGAATACTTTTGAACTGGACATTCTCCATCATTGCAGGTCGGTTGTATTTTTCCCCTGTAAAATTATAGGCACTGACTAACAAAATGTTTTTCAAACCAATTTAATAAAACTGCACATCTCACATCCTCTAGAGGGATGATTCGCCACAGCCAATCCCACTTTTAGGAATCATTGTCATAATCAGAGGCAGGTAATTCAGGTCCAGAAAGTAAAATCCAGGCCAAGATGTTTCATCCAACTAGTACTATGACTATGTTCAACTGGCGAGTTGAAACGAAACGAAACCTTGGTCTGGATTTTTAAACTTTGTAGACCTGAGCGATGTACCTCTGGCCATTATCCAGCCTGCATACCTGTGTAGGGCCCTGTAGGTGGCACTGTTGCCACACACCACATGAAGTTGATGAATTCTGAGTTAGTTTCTTGCCTAACTTCCCACAGTGCGTGTGTGTGTGTGTCCTGCAATATACCAACAACCTGCCTTTTACCCTGCATTGCCTGGGATCGACTCCAGGAACCCAAACTACCCAGTTCAGGATAAGCCATTGGAAAATGGATGGATGCAACCTTGTTTTTCCCATCACAATTTGCAAACAATTCATGACTGAGAATTTCATTTGACTGAGAGACTGAGGGTTGAGAACCACTGCTCTGTGAAAGATCCCCAGAACTATCCATGTCTAAACAGTTTCAACATATGGAATACCACACCAGATCTCCAGGTTTTTCCTATTTTTCTTGAACGCAAGGTATGAAACACCAAATAAAAACAGCCAACAGCAATTTGGATAAGGAATCTGTTTATTGTTAGGCATTACAAAAGAAACATTTGACAATCATATCGAATCTGTTCTAAATAGCATCCTTGCTCTCACACAGCCTAGCTGAAGTGGGGTCTGGTCCTTCCCAGAGTGGGGGGGGGGGGGGTGCACGACCAAATAAAATCAGGCCTGTCCATTCCGCCAGGCGGGTTTGAGGGTAGGCCGTCACTGGCCTGGGAGTAGAACTGCCCACTTGCAGCTAGCCATGAGAGACGCAGGGCTGATGTCAGTGTGCTCAAGAGAAGCTAGCCAAACTACAGATACTTGGGAAGATCCTTTTCAATCACCTGAACAGGAACACAGGAAATGACACATTGGTACATTGTCATGCAACCTTTGCACAAAGGCTAAAAGTGGTTGACTGGTTCTGACCAAGCTTAAAATGTATATTTTTAAAATTAGTCGCCTAAGATAGTCATGGAAACAAATCCCTTGGGGACACTACAGGTGAGGTCAACTTACAACTGGGTCATCCATCGGAGAGTATCTCTTCACAACTTTGCCTTCACGGTCAATGAGGAACTACAAAAATATAGATTGGAGAAAAGAATTTAAAAAAAAAAAAAAAAACCCACACAACACTGATGTCTGGCTTGGAAGATAAGATTTGGTATTTTTTGAGCCTATTCACCAACTGTTGTAAATTACCCATTCACCTTTAATTACTTTGAAAGGGCAGCTTCATTTTCCATCTCATTTTCTATTGCAGTTGCAAGTCCCTTTGTGACAGCAGGGGTCACTGGTTACACCAGGTAGTACAGCAACTCATTTCACACTAACTCCCTTAGCAACCAACCAGTCGACAGTTTTAGTAGAATGTTCAATATTAAAAAAACATCTGCATCATGAAGAGGAGAAGAAAGCACTATGGGAAGCTGAAGTCATAAGCACAGTCGTGTTCACACCTAGATTAGTGATTTTTATGCATTGACCATCTTGCTTAATGACCTGGGTGTTGGAACATAACTTCCGCTACATGAGGAAAGGTTGTACAATTTCCCTGAATAGACCCAACTTTCCAGCCGTGTCGGATGCCGCGCAGCTACTGACATCTGTACGCAGTATCGCAGGTAGAAGGAAGTGCTGACCAACCAGCAAAACGTTCATTATATCAAGCAGAAAAATGAGCGGCTGCCAGAGTTTGGTTCTAAACACCCTCTATGAGGTCACATCACAAATGCCATAATGAAGTTTTAAAAATTACCTTTGTGAAATTCCACTTGATGTTGCTGTGAATGGGAAAACAAGAATTACCAGAAATTCCCACATATACCCCAAACATCAATGTTCAAAATTACGCAACTTATTACAATAATGAGAAGCTGGCCAAGTAAAATTAAAATTATGGACCCAAAGGGTCAAGGATAATCTCAAACAGGAAACTCACTTTCCCAGTGTCCCTTTCCCATGTGGCTGCTCCTTCATCCACTTCCACAAGGGGTGAGCATTCTCCCCATTGACGTCGATCTTGCTGAAGAGGTCAAAGTTAGCATTGTAACCCTTAGCAAATTCCTTGATCTCCTCCTCTGTTCCTGGTTCCTGAGGAGAGACCAGAGTGCGTGTATAGTTGTTGCTTTGAACAGAAATTACAGCCCGTTGTCAAGCTGGCTGAGCTTGTGTTATACCTCTTAAAATGCACCAAATTATTACTATTAACAAAACACCCCACCCCCCCGTTTTTGCTGCGTGTAACACCCCAGCTGTCATGCCCTTTGTCTAGGCCCGGAGGCCATAGGAGGTAAGCAGAAGAATGAAGTACAGTACTAGCGGGAGGAACAGAAACCCAGTTCACAGGTTTGGGAAACAAAAAAGTCCTTCATTCATCCAGCACTAGGAAATTGCAGATTGTCATGCAACTGAAAGGAATAAGGGACTTATGCAGAAAGTATTCAGACACACAGAGCCCAAAGACTAACGGCCAGTGATTAAATTCTGTCCATACAAAAGGGCACCCCACAATACTTTAAATCATTAAGTCAACTAGCAGAAAGGACTGGAAAAAAGATTGTGGCGAAGCAGGGGGGGGGGGGGGGGGGGGTA
>JAABNX020000049.1:12638628-12666028 GCA_015163995.2 Mormyrus lacerda
CCCCCCCCCCCCCCCCCCCCCCCCCCCCCCCCCCCCCCCCCCCCCCCCCCCCCCCCCCCCCCCACCTGGCTGGTCCTTTCGGAGGCGTAGCCGGCTGCAGGCCGGACACAGCTGCTGCTGCTTGAGAAGATGCGTTTATAAAAAACGATGAGAGCCACGATGATGCGAGCCTGGTGGGGGTAGTCCACCAGCGAGGACAGGGACACCGTGGCCCCTGAGGGCCGCGGCCTCATCAGTGTGGGCCCAAACACTATCCCCAGGTTGGATGGGCTCATCTTATTCTCCTGCTCCAGTGCTGCAATCCTGCAGAAGATTTAACAATTTTGTTTAAAACACTCAACCCCATGATGCACGGTGGGGCCTCTGCCACCATTTCAGATTCATCTATTCATGAATCCATCTTCCAGCTTCTTACCCTGATCAGGGTCAGGGTGAGGCCTAGAGCAGAGCTCTCCAGTTACGGCCTGAAGGACCAGAGTCCTACACACAGATTTCCCTGCTCAGACACACCTGCTAAACCTGGCAATTAGATGATTGAGGTGTGTGCTGAGCACAGAAATCTGCAAACTTGAATTCTGGCCCTTCAGGAGAGGAATTGGGCAACCCCGGGTATCTGTGCCAAGAAACACCAGGTGCTGGGCTGGGATACAGCCAGAATGGAATGCCAATCCATCATAGGGCACGCACATACAGTAATACACCTTTTAGATTCATGCAATATAGACTCTGTGGTCACTCTGTTAGGTCAGTGTTTCTCAAACCGGTCCTCTGGGACTCCCACACGGTTTACGCTTTTGCTCCCTCCCAGCTCCCAGTAGGGTTAGGGTTAGGGCAAGCAACCATTCTGTGAGCAAAAAAAGGACCTTGTTAATGGGAGCAATCAGAGGTTAACTGCCAGACTTGTTAAAGCCAACAGGAAGCCTCCAAGTGAACATGTGCTGTGGACCAAACTCCAATAGGAAAGTATCTGGCACCTTGTTGAATCCAAGCCTCACAGAATCCAGGCTGTTGTGTTGGCAAAGGTAGGTGCTAAGCAGGCACTCCTAATGGAGAGGTCATGACCCCGGGATCAATAGTCTACATGTGATCTTGTGTTCCCTTACCTGCAGAGGTGCCGGATGATGCTCTGCAGAGTAGCCAGGTTGGGCCCGGGCAGATCCTGTAGCAGCACCCGCAGACGCTCCACCAGCACCAGCGCCTCGGGTTCTGTGGCCTCGCCCAGGTCTGCTAGCTCCGGGCCCCTCACGCCCTCGGCGCCATCGCCCACCTCTCCCTTCAAACTCTCCTTGGCCATGCCCATCAGGTCGTTGTATATCCGGAATGGCATGATGGGCTCCGGGAGCTGGTGGGGGAGGATCGGGGTGTTAAGTCTGCGGAACACTCTGGTATGGTATTTACAGTGAGCTTACAAAATGGCTAGATGGGGGTGACGTCTGAGTTTGCAGGGAGTACCTGTCTGAGGTAGAGTTTGAGTACGTTGCTGATGTCATGGGGTGACGCCTGGGACAGTTCCACCAGCTCCTTGCCGTTCTCGAAAGCCTGGCAGAGTTTCTCTACCCGCGTCTTCACTCCGTTCACCCGGTAGATGCCCTGCATTAGAGTGAGAGCCACCGCAAGAGCAACAATTACAACCAGTTTCATCAGCATCTCCCACAATGCATCTCCCCCACCCCCCCCCAACAGCCCAGCCATGGGTGCAAATGACGCACTTTCATCTTCAGCGCCCGCCGCTCAATCTCCAGGATGCATTTGGTGATGATGAAGGGCACGCCGTCGGAGCTGCTCGCCGACACCTGAGAGAAATCCCTGCCGAATAGCTGCAGCCGGCCCTGTAGCCGCTTGTGGCCGCACTGGATGGCCAGCGTCTCCAGGCATTTCTTGTGGCAGGCCAGGAAGCACTGTCGCCGGGACAACAAAGGTCGCGGCAGGATCAGTGTGGGAGATACGAAGTGTCTTCACAGCATGCTTGTGACAACATTATGGTCAACACGAGCATTTTAGTGCATTAAGGTGCTGAAAAAAGTACGAGCTGTTTTTTTCCCCATTTAGCCTGCATGATATAACCATGACAATCTACTGGCTCTGAAGTTTTGGACTCGATTCATAGTCGACAGAGTGACTTCATTGCTGGGCCCTTGAGCAAGTCCCTTAGCCCCATATTGACTCCGCTTTCTTAACTGTACGTTGCTTTTGGAGAAAAGCTTCTGCTAAATAAACAAATATAATTGTACTGTGGTGTTTTAAGTCATCCTGGATCAAGAAAACTGACACAAGTGGTCACCAGTCCATGCAGGAATACTTCAGTTTCTGAATGAGTCGACATCGCTGTCAATTAAGCCGGAATGGCTAATCAGAGACATTTACAAATGATTTAATTAGCCTTTTAAACATCTGACAAGTTATCGGTCGCTAAGTAGCTTGATTGTTAGCCACCAAGATGTATCACATGTCGTATCAGGAAGTGTACGAAAGCACCCGGTAATGTGTCAGACTCCTCACCTCCTCACACTCAGCTCCCTGGAAGTACACGTAGCTGTCGCATTCCCGGCACTTAGACGGTGTGCGCAGCTTGCGCAGTCGATGAGTCTGAGCGGCCTTGGACAGCCCTACATTGCGGAAGGGCCCAGTCGGCACTACCATCTCAGGTTCGATCCCGTTTATGCCTGGTGGACCGGCACACAGACACAGCAGAATGATCTGTTAGCAGGCTCTTTAGCAGACATCACTCCGTGAAGAGACCACGCCAGCACTCACTCTGCTCCAGCGAGCCCACCACGCTCTCCTTCTCGTTCAGGTCCTCCGTGGAAGACATGGTCCCTGTTGAGGGGGACCTGGCCATTTTGGATATGTCACCTGGAGAGCAGAGAGATGCAGGTGGGCACGCGGCTTGACGCTAATGTCCTTCAACCCGTGGCGATGTCCATATGGTGGCTGTTTGTGGTACGGAATGACTGAAATGAGTGGGAAAGCCACCCCGGGCTCTGTCACCGTACCTGTGCTGGTTGCCGGGGACTCCAGGCCATCGCCACCTACGCTGTCAGTGTCACTCACTGTCGAGGGCCAGGATTTGTGGTTCTGGTGGCCTCGCCCTGAACCATGGAAGGCCAATCGGCAATCATATTTACTGATAGGCAGTCATGCCCATATCGATCATATCAACCAATTGGACATCAACAGTAATCAGGTTTACTAATCTCCCTTCAGGTTTACTAATCACCCTCCTCATTTCACACCGTGACCATGCCAGATATGCAACAGTCACTGCTTGTGGAAGCTCTGCTCTGAATAACATGATGCTGTTGTGACCCCAGCAGCGAAATGCCACAGCTGGTGATGTCGGGCACTGCCCCCGCTCACCCCTCTTGGGCTTGTCCTTGACGGCATTGCCACCGTCCCCAGGGGCTCCCTCTCCGGAGCTGGGTGGGGTCTCGGTGCTGCTCTGCCGCTCCGTATTGAAGCTGTCATGGCGGGCTCGGCCCCCCGGTCTGGTGTGAGATGGAGGCAAGCAAACTCGTCACCTGGGTCTGAACCAAGGTCAGGCGTATAAATACTGAGCTGAAAGCCTGAATATGGACACTTACTGGCTGCAGGGGGCGCTGTAAGGCTCGAAGACGTAATGGGTTTCAGGTTCACCGGGCATCTGCAGGTCCTTGACGTGAACGGCGTACTGTTGACCCGGGTCGTACAGCTTGCTGCTCTCGCACAGCGTCTGGTAGTGCACTGGCAGGGGGGCTGTCTGCACGTGCATGATCTGATAGTAGGAGATGGTTCCCTGTGGGGGGGAGGGGGGGAAGAGGATTGACCAATGAGCTTCCTGTATGAGGCTCTGTCATGTCACTGTCTGAGCAATGGTTAGTGTGTCTGACACTTTGTTGATTTACAGCTGTACTGTCATTAAATCTCATGATGACTTTCCTCTTTTAGCAGGAAAAAACGACTGCAGCTATGAGTCAGAAGCAGGGGTGGAGCCAGACCTTGTATAATGGGGTGGCTAGACTAGACCCAATGATTCTACTAGGGAAGTATTTTGTCAGTTGCGTACATTATCCATCATCTCTCCATCGACTTGGCAACACGCTGCGATTGACTCATTGACAGGTTGGGCAGCTCTGGTTTACTAAATTAAATGGTCCAGATTTAATTTTTATTTCTTATGTGAGGGGTGGACTCAGGTCAGCGTCAGCGCACAATTAGGGCAAGATCACAACCAAGGTGAGGTACTTCAGTAGAGGAACAAACTGGTGCTTCAAAGGAAGACTGGAGAACAACCCTACCAGCATCCTAGGAGCAGCGATATGAAAGACAGCAAAGCATCTTCATTGACGTTAAGGCCTGCATTTGCCAGACGGTGGGCTTGGCCTCGGCACTCACAGCTCGCAGGATCTGGTCGCTCTGCTTGATGAGCTCCTGAACCTGCCGCAGTACGTTGACCTTCACGTCCTCCAGCTCCTGATGCTGGGTGGTGGCGTCAGCGATGCAGGTGCGGTAGGTAGCCTCTGCCTCCTCAGCCTGACGTCGCACACAGACACAGAGACACACACAGATTATCTATATCTTTGTGGGGACTCGCCATTAATTTCTTTTGGCATTACTTAGTGAGTTCTGGAAATTAAACAAGTTGGATTACATGAGGACGTTTTGGTTCCAGATACAGTAACATGATGAGGAGGCCTGACTTCAGGTCATCAGGCCTCATCGCAAAAACAACAAAAACCGAGTGAGTGAGTGACTAACTGAGTCCCGTAAATAAGTTCTCCAGCTCCTTCTTGCGTTTTTAGCAACTGCTAAACAGCAACCAGACATACACGAACGCAGACCTTATTCCGGGCCTCCTCCTCCAGCCGCCTCTTGCGATCCAGGGCCTTTCCTGAGCCGCTGCCCGCACTGCTCTGCTCCTCCTCGGCCTTGCTAGCCACCATCTTGGCCTTGTCATACTCCTCATAGCGCGCCAGGTAGGCCTGCTTCGCCTTCCGCAGGTTAGCCTCAGCATCAGTCTGCGGGAAGGATGCCACACACACTCAGCAAGCTCTAATATCATGCTGGGATGTGCAGGAAGAGGGTGCGAGATCATTAGTCTTAGGATGGTGTCTGGGTTTACGCTGTGCTTCAGCACAATGAACACTTTTTGCAGGTGTATAATTTACCGCTGTGGCACGTTCTAGCCAGTGACTAATTCTTACAAAAAAAAAAAAGTGTAAAATGTAATTTTTTGCTGGGACTCGGGTGTGAGCAGACACTGCAGAACGGGACGCCATTCCCTGTAGTGCAGAGAGGAGGCGCCACTGGGAGAAAAGGAGCTCTCACCAGTTTCCTCCTGGCCCTCTGCCACTGCTCCTTGATCTCTTTGCGCTTCTTCTCGTGCTCCTGCTTTCGGTGTAACAGAGGCTGGCGGGGGATGGGTTTGCAGCGTCAGTAAGGACCACGTGACCCGTGGTGGCGAGATGATGGGCACTGCCCGGGACTCACCTGCAGGAAGGTCTGGCTGTGCAGCGACACTGAGGAGTGCAGCATGCTGGTGCTCTGCTCTTGGTCCTGCTCCAGTGCCAGCGAGTAGATGGAAAAGAATGGCATGTGCGGCTAGCAGTGGGGGAGAAGCAGAGCAGGCCGTCGTCACCGCTGTCCATCACTACCACTCAACCTCTCGACATCACTTCTCCATTTCCATGATGTTTATATTTGCATCAATCCGGTCCTCAGGGACCCCCCAGACAGTTCATGTTTTTGCTCCCTCCCAGCTCCCGGTAGGAAGCAAAAGTGTGGACTGTCTGGCAGGGAGATTGGAAGGAGTAAAAACATGAACCGGCTGTGGGTCTCTGAGGACCGGATTGGGAAGCATTGATTTACATACATTTGTCAAGCACTTTTTTCCATAGCTACCTCCAAGTGACCTTAAATGACCATAACAAGTATTCTGCTGTCATTGCGAAAATGCAAAAAATGTTAAAACAAAACACAAAATTTACGTACAAAGCAGGGAGGACATGTAGAAACATTAACGAAACATAAAATACAAGTGTTTTTCAAGTGCTTTGCGTTTTCCTAATTTTTGTGTATTCTGAATTTTTTTCCTTTTACCTTTTTGCATTTTCTGTGTTGTGTTTCTTAATTCTTTTGCATTTTCAGATTTTTCCCTCAATGCATTGCATTTTTGCATTCTACCAGCATATCAAAAAACTAAGGTATTATGGCAGAGTGCAATTCACACCTATTCCTAGTCCATGTAAGTTTTACCCTGACACACTGTCCACCTTTTTTATGTTTGTTGATATTTTTCCTATATAGATCAAAACCTCTGAAATTAACAAATGAGGCTAGAGCAAAGTTAACTAGACCAATCCGGACAAAGCTGGATCCGGCCAGACAGAGCGGGACGGACTGGAGAAGATGGCAGTGGTCTCTAAAGCACTCGTTTACCCATGGTTACCTGATCCAGACTGTGCTTGCAAGATTGATACAGTCTCTGCAGACCCTTGGAAAACTCCATCTCTGTCCGGCATAGAGAGGGAGGGAGACAAGCGTAAGTGACGGAGGAGCGGTGAGCAGCAGGTAAAGCTGTGCCGAGTAACACTCACCCAGCCCAATCCGCTTCTCCACGTAGTTGATCACGTCCTTCATGTACTTGGAGATGCTCTTGGCGTAGGTGAGGGCCGACTCCACGCCGCCCTCGCTATGCTGGAGAATGATGTCCACCTCTTCTGCAATCAGAGCTGACAGACAGCCGGACATTTACATTTCAGTGGCAGACGCTTCTGTCCAAAGCGATGTGTAGGTGACGCAAAAAGCCATATGTGCAGCTAGACTGAGCTTCTAATGAACGTCCAGATACAAGTGTAAGCAGTATTGGAGCAGGAGATATTCAACAGGGATCTAACAAAGTAAGAACCTAACAAAACAGCTACTTTAACTGCAACACTAATTTTAAATGATTGTTTCAGAGAGATTGTAGAGGAGGTGGGACCAACCAATCAGATGTCTTGGTCCCGCTTCCTCTAGTTGTGTGTCCTGTGACACAGCTATTTCCTAAAAACCAATCCTTAAGTTTAAACAGCTATAATCTGCCAGTCACACTGTGGCTTCATGCAGTACAAAGACAAAAATAAAATCAAAAATCACAGATCACAACGTGGTTATAAAATAATTCAAGCAAACGGATCTCTTGGCGCTGGTGAAGCACCACCTCAAGGTGTGCCGTCTTCACCGCTCCATCTGCCACTTCCTGCCTTGCCTTTCACTTCCCTTTCAGGGAGAAGACACTGTAAGAGGCGGAGAGGAAGTGAGCGCGCGAGAGGGGCGGGGCGGGCTGGGGCGCACCCTTACCGGCGTCTGGCTGATCGCTTTTTGTCAGAGGCGTCTCTGTCCCCTGGCCTGCCACTCCATACAGGTTCTCCATTGACTGGAAGCATAGGCAGGTTCTTACCCACAGCAGTATTATAGGGGAAATGTAACATTTGGACAGCGGTTTAAAATGGAGAGTTCCTGTTCGAACAAATTATATGCTAAGAAATTAATTATAGAAGCTGGCTGTGTCCAGAAGTTCAGGGGTTTTCAGTGGACAATGGTGGCCAACTCTGCGGTCCATTCCAAAGCTGCAGGGACGCACTCACCCTGCTCTTCTCCGTGGGCGGCAGCGCCAACAGGGTGCTGCTGTCAACTTCCCCCATCAGCAGCTCTGACACGCTGGCCAAGCCGGCGACAGAGGTAACAAAGAAATGAGAGAGGAAGGGAGAGATGAGACGAGGCAGCTGAGATTCGAGGCATGGCCGCGGAACGCTGACCTGCGCCTACGTGAAAACCTGCATCAGACCCCGGTGGCCTGCAACGAAACCCCTGCACGTTCTACGAGCCTGTGAGGCTGTTCGAGGCGAAAAAAATTGGTGTGTCGTCAAACACCGAGAGGGGGAATTCAGGCATCAGGCGCTCCATGACTCAGAGTCAGGCTAGGAGTCATGCAGTTTTCAAAATAACCTCCTACCTGCTCTGACCAGCGTTCTGACAACAAAACAGACAAGCAGGGACAATAACCTTAGCTGGAACTGGGTCTCACCCCACCCACTTGAGTTTCAGAAGAATGACGCAGATGCCAAAAACTCAGTCTTGAGGAAACAGATAGCCATGTCCTTCAACCATGGAGTTAACACTGTGTTTCAACGCTGACCCTTGATGCTATACGCTAACCCTATTTTTTTGTGCATCAGCCGTTCAGCACCGGCAAGAGCAGAGAAGTTCTAGTGGTAGTATAGTTCAATGGCTTAGCAGGCTAAGCTTCAGCGTCTGAGGTCAGAAGGTGGCTGGTTTGAGCTTGGCTCAACAGAATAGTCATGTCTGTGGGCCTTTGAGCAAGTCCCTTAACCCCCAACTCAATGGGTGCTGCTACAGGTGGCTGCCCTTCACTGCCCAGGTTGCTCACACCTACATGTGTGCAATTGGGGGCAAAAGAGGGGGTAGGCAGAAAGAGCGAATTTCCCCATGGGGATCAATGAAGCGTCATTGCTATCATCGTTATTCCAAGCGGGTATGTGAATTTGCGCGCTAACAGGAGGCTGGTGCTGCATTCCCTTTGAGCTTGAGGTTAGCAAGCATGTTAGCTGAGACTCCTCTGACGTCACAGTGCCAAAGTTTGGGACCCCACAGCATTCTAGTGCATCAGGCTACTCTTCTTGACAAACTCTCTGCTTCTGTGTCTATCGCAGTAAATTTCATTTCAGTCAGCTCTCCCCCAGACTGTATGGTCCGCTTCTGAGGCCAAAAACTCAACAACAGACCCTGCTTCGTCCCTCATTTACACCTGCTCTGTTCCGGCACGCCATGGCCTGACTTCTCAGTTATCTCCTGGGAATTAGGAATCTGGCATCACTATGCAAGAACTCTGGAGGTAAAATCCTCTGACGACTCGCAGTTCTAACGTTAGGGAGCTCTTAGCTGGAGTTCTGATTGTCAGCTCTGTGGCCGTGCTGCTCTGAAGAGAGCGAGACAGTGCTGCCATGGGGCCGTACCTGCTGCTGAAAGCCACCGCGATCATCTCGATGGCCTTCTCGAACTCCTTCTTGTCGACTTCGGTGCTGGATTCAAAGTGGAAGCCTGAGCAGAGGGGGAAGATCAGGCAGCCGGGAATAAGCCACAAGGTGCCCAGCCGTGCTCAGCGCCTCCTGATGCCTGTTCACGGTCAAACTATATTTGTTCACCTCACCTATGTTCATGATTACTGACATTATCACAGCACAATATGAACAGTAGGTGGTGTAGTTGTTAAGGAGCTTTGTTACCCTGAAATTGCTTTTGACCTGTTAAATACAGATGTATAAATAGCCTATGCGTATAGTAATAAATCAAAAGAATCTAAAACCATTCAAGTTCTTAGATCAAAGTCTTTGCTAATTGCATGAAAGTTAAGCAATGTTACCAGTGCTGTTACTGGTCCAGGGTTCACACATCCAGTGACTGTCATTGGACTTGAGAACTTAAGGGCTTGACGAGGTGACAAGTTCACCTCCCCTCCCAGCGACTACCAGCTTGTGACAACGAAGGCTACACCAAAATAAGTATCAGCTGCGTATTACAAAGGGTCAGCAGCCATCAACAGTCACTCTATAGGACGAAACTGCGCTATTAATGGTTCAATCCCAAAGAATGCTGAAAAAGTCAGTCTCACATTTTATTCACATGTCTTTGTTAAATGAATATATTTGGGTTAATGTGGGGGGGGACAGGATTTCTTGCTTAGCCAAATTTAAGGTAATCTGGAATAAATGTCTGTCCAGCTAAGTGAGGAATCCTGCTTCATAGAACAACCCCCCCAAGTCCATCAACCACTTATAAATTACTGAAAAGCTAGTTTTAACCAGAATAATCATACTGAGATGAAAAATGTCTTTCTTTTTTGAGGCTTGTCTATGTATATAGGCATATTTTTAAATGCATTTATATGGTTAGCAGGTTTTTTTTATAAAAAGAGAGTGATAGTAAAATGTCAGTATGGTGCCTATGTTCTAAAAAGGTCCTACACCCAGTCCCAGATGATTTTGCTCCCTCCCTGGTCCCTCCCAGACAGTCCACATTTTTGCACCGGGAGCTGGACAGTCAGTGGATCCCTGAGGAGCGGATTAGGAGACGCAGATTGACAGGATCTGATCATAAGCCAGACAGCTGTGGCCGCCGGGGCGCTGACCTTTGACCCTGGAGATGAGCGTTCCGGCTGCAGTGAGCGTCTCCACAGTGTTCAGCAGCGGGTAGGTCCCGATGATCTGCCGCAGGTTCCGTAGGACCTCCCCCAGGCACTCATGGGCCGCGGCCCGCCGGCTCTCCTGCTTCTCTGCGATGAGAAAGAGAGCAGGCTGCTGTCAGGCGGCCGAGCCGCAGCCATTCCCAGGATCCCGCATCGCCGCACCCTGGATTTAACCCACCTCATTTTATCCATTTACATAAAATACTTATCTGGATTGGGATGACAGTGAAATATCTGAATACGTTCCACATGGACGTGGGGATAACATGCAGACTATGCAGACGGTCATTATACAATACCGTGCAAAAGTCTTTGGCCGTCAAAGGAAACGATGTTTTAATGATCTTCATGTTGGTGCAAAACTGTGATGTTATGTTTGTCAAAGTGTGTCAGCTTTGCCATTTTAAAACCTCCCCTAAAGTCACCCCAGTAATAGCAGCAACCGTCTAATGTACCCTTGTATATTTTTTGACTCGACCATACATGACCTACTCAGTACCTCATCGAGTTATCGAAATAATAAATCTTCCTTTCATAAAAAAAAATAATTTCATTTGACAAGAACATATAATACATTAACCAGCAACCACAGCTTAAAAAGCAACCACAACAATTGGATTATAAGCGTATTAAACAGCAAATATTTCAAAAAACAAATGTATTATTTGGGGGGGGGGGGGTAGATAATGAATATTATAAACTCCCCGACTCTTGAGGGAGCAGAAAGTTCTTGGTGCAGCAGACCCACATGAAGAGGGTAAAAATCGCACTGCAGGGAAAAGGCTGAACCATAAAATGAACCGTGTCACCGTCCTTATTAACAGCCACCGTCAGTTTAATTCAAGCGGCGGCACAGACAGGGAACCAACGATTTACACGACACACAGTGTTACACGCTAAGCACACGCATTGCCGGACCCAGTGTTACACGCTAAGCACACGCATTGCCGGGGATACCGGCTCTCACGCGACTGGTGTGACACGCGCTTTTCGACTTTCGTGCTCATGTAAGACGACTCGCGGCAAATCTATATTACAGTAAGTCAGAACAGCCATAACAATATATCGTACTTGCTGTACTCTATTCCAATTTTTGTCTAGACCTTCAATATACGACAACATAACTTTTTCAGATGTATTATGAGGTCAAAAAAAGCCATTTATATTAGGGTCAACACTTATTGTTTGTTTGTTTATTTATTTAGTCAACGCCGTTTCTCTATTAACATTGATTTATTAATTCAACTGGAGATTAAATTTAAAACTTTAATGAATACATGGAATAGCTGGGGTGCCCCTGAGGAGGAGTTTGGGAACCAAAGCGGTGTTCATCTAGCCATCTAACTTGATATCAATAACTTTTTAGAGAACAGAAGAATTTTTTGTTAGTTACTCTTAATTTGCATATGTTCTAATGTTAAATAGTGTATTTTGTCTGCGGAAATATACAGCAAGATAAATAGTTTGAACCTTTTTCTTTGATTCCTTAAGACTTTGGCACAAACACACAGGTATACAGATGGATAAAGATTACAAACAAACAACAAACAAATGTATTTTTGTATAGCGCATTATCACAACATTACATCGTCTTTACAGCACGATTAATAATATAAATTACTGTATGTGAGTGAATCTGAATACAATCATCAGCGAAGAAGCTGGTAGCAGTAAGACTGAAGGCAAACACAGGTCTGTCAAACGCTAAATACAGAGCCTGAATCATCAGCCTAGAGGCTATTTGACTCATCACACCAATAGCGTGACGGCCCTCTACAACAGAAGTCATGTCATCTTTGCTATGTGAGGACGGGTGTCTTGTGAGACTGACGTGGGCAGGAGGGCGGCGCCCCCCCCTCCCCACTCCGTCTGATCACCTCATCCTACGTAACATTTAAGTATCTCTTTGATAGGCAGGTGCCACGTGCAGAGGTGAGCTGAGGACAACGCAAAATTCAAGGAAGCACGTTTGCACAGATGCACAAATTTGAGGAAACCCTCTGAATTTGACATGAATAAATACTAAACAAACAAATACTGGGCACATAATTTTATGTGTGGGTCTGACTTCATCCGATTTAAGGAAAACGTCGCATCTAACCACCTCAGATTTTCCTAAAAGATTCCAGGAGGAAGACAAACCTCCTGATAGGAAAAGTACAACATTTCAGGTCTGCACTGTAGTTAGTTTTCTCATTTTTAAAATTTTTTTTAATTTATTTTTTTAGGCAAATCTGAATTGGTCCGTTGAAAGGCATATGATGACCTTGTAATGACCTGTAAATCATTTTTTATTGTCGTTATTGTATTGGACTGTTCCGCACCACACAACAAAGGTAATTCCTCTTATGTAAAGTACTTGGGGTTAAATAAATGATTACGATAAACGATTCTGCTAAATGACGCCTTTACCCACGACTGGGTAAGCGCGACACATCAGCTTATAATCACACAGGTCTGCATGTGAGTCAAGGTGGGAATCTGAACAGGAAATACGGTAATTTGCAACAGACGCATATATCTATCCCGTGAAGTATCCAGACATGTTCCTGCAACATACACTAGTGGCCAAAATTGTGGAAACACCTCAGATTTTTTGAGATTGCAGAACTGTATTCAACTGTTGCTCCGGTTACTTATTTGATCGCCCAGTGTATGATATTTGTAAAATCATACATTAAACAATTAAGTAATTAACTGGAGCAAAATGGACCATGAACCCCCCTTTTTTCCAAATTCACACCTAGGACCTGTCTATGCCAGCTGTGGCAGTTGCAGATGACAAAATTTAAGTGGTCTGCAAATATTTTACCCATCATGCACTGCAGTAGTTAGCAAATTCCACAAACTTTCTTTTTTCAATAAATAAATGCCTCAACAACATAGTTTGACTACAAAACGTTACAAACTATCCATCCATCGCTGCTTAATCCCAGCCAGGGTTGCCAGAGCCAATCCCAGGAACAACAGCCAAGTGCAGGAACCAACCCTGGGCAGAAACCAACGCGCGTCAGGGCTCACGCACAACCAGGGGGCCAACTTAGAGTCGCTGATCAATCTATCGCGCAAACTTTTGGACTGTGGGAGGAAACTGGAGCCCCTAGCCAAAACCCACAGGAACATGGAGAGAGCATGTGAACTCCACACATACAGGTCCTACGTCTGACCCCGCGATCGAACCCAGGACCTTCTTGCTGTGAAGCAGCAGCGCCACCGCACTGCCCCATTACAAACTATTACAATACTTAAAACAGGTTTGAAATGTAACAAATATGTTGTTGTTATGACTCCCTCCATAATGAGACTGTATGCATGACAATGAGGGATACTGAAGTAGCATGTCACAAACCCACATGGTATGTATGATATCAGTGCCTTAATCCTTTTGCATATATCTGAGATTTGCAGTTGGGGGGGGGGGGGCACCCGGGCCCCCTGACTGGCGCAACAGTTGAATAAAGTTCTGCAATCTCTAAAAATTAAAAACGTTTCCACAATTTTGCCCACCAGTGTATGTTTCTTAGTAAATAATCACAAAACTAATGCCAAGTGATGACAACCCCAATCAAGCAAAGGAAGCGACAGTAATGACAGGAGTAAGTTAAGTGAGTAATTTAATCCAGTGCTGCTTCACCGAGTGAAACTGAGTCACGAATACGCAGAAACGCCTGACAATGTTAACGCTAATATCCTCTCAAGGGCATATGGTTTATTTCACAAGGAGTCAAGTGCATTTGCCTGTTGGGGACTGTTGCAAAACTTCCAGACCACAAAAACAAGCCCAACCCTCCAAAAGAATCTCAACTTTAATATGTAACATTAGTAAGAATTTCCCATGTTATTGTGTCTTATTGTTAGTTTGTTGTCATAATGAACGCGGTTTTACTTTCTTTTCTGAACATGAGCATTAGTTCACTGCTTGGATTCAAAAAATTAAGGAGGCTGGAAAGATTTTTATGGTATTATGTTGAAAATGGTGTACAGAATAGATATTACAGTAGGCTTTCATTCTTCTGCTTCACATGATCTAAAAGAAAAGCCACAATTCTTTAGGGTGGCTTTTACACTAATCCAGCTGCAGGATACGACCTACACACATGTTTCTCTGAGAGCCCCACACCCCAACATTACCGGAGTTAAAGTGCGTGGCACCTGGGGGACACCAGGCCATGTCAGTTTTGGGACTGGGGGGGGGGGGGGTGGGTGTGGTTAAGTGTCCCTCCCTTATCTCCACATGCACCCACCAGCCAGCCCTGCCAGAAGAATGTAAACAGGAAGCCTCTTTGATGAAAATAGTGGCGTTTGCAGGAAATGCTGTCATCCTGAGCGGCGCTCGGTGCAGGCTCACTCTCTCCCCCCCCCGGGGGGCCGCTTACACAATCGACACGCTCCTCTGACAGACCCACAGCTATCGCTCTCGCTTTCCGAAAATTGCACCTGTTGGTCGTGCCAATAAAGAAAGCACACTGTGCCGTTTAGGATAGATGAGAGGCCCTGGGAAAGTTTTTCAGGGCCTGGGGGGAACCCAATGGGAGGGGTCGCACATCATGGGGCCCGGCTGAAGTAATTTTGTCCCAAGCCTGGGAATTACGTGCAGCACCCAGTTCCATTTCACCTCCACTGATCTCAGAAAATCCTTCCCACTGTGCAGACTTCTACACAGCAACAAGATTGACTTTGTTTGTTTGTTTATCATTGTTTAGACATAAATATTAAAAGTCTGTGACGCTGGCTTCTCAGTGGACTCCGCACACGCAGAACAAAGACGGAGACGTGAGCAGAACACCTCTCATCTCCTAATGAGTATCTAACACATCTCCCCTGCAGAAAGCAGCCCCTCCCCCAAGCCAGCGACGAAGGTAACAAAATGGCCGCCGTGTTTTTGAGTCTTCGACAGCGAGAACGCTCGTCTGCCCGAAAAACAAGAGGCCGACTTCCTGCTGGAGTGCGGTTTGCCGCAGAAGGCGAGATGCTCAACGTAAGAGGAAGCTCGAGTCGAATCTGCCTCACAGCTCCCCCTACCAAAACACAAAGGATGGGGAGGGAGGTCCAAGTGCATTTCCACGTCAAGATATGCGCGCACACACACGCTAGGTCAAGTCACATCTACTCGAGACTAATGAAGGTACGCTTACATACGCTACACAAGATCAACAGCATTAAACGACACTATCAACAAGTACAATATGGTACAATGTCAAATATGAGAAGTACGTATGAACTGAAGTTCAGAAACCATTAACCGAGATACTCTTTTTTTCTCATCACATTACAGAAGCCAGAAACAACAAGATAAATGCCATGTCATATTTTCGCTGGAACTCAAATGTGGTTATTCAGGTGACCATCTAGAACTGAGTTTCCCAGCTTGGTCGCCAGGGACCCCCAGACAGGCAATGTTTTTGCTCCCTCCCAGCTCCCAGTAGGGAGCAAAAATGTGAACTGTCCATCAGGGAGCTGGGAGGGAGCAAAAACGTGAACCGTCCGGGGGGCTCCGAGGACTAGGCTGGAAAACACTGATTCAGAAGGAACATTAGCTTAGGACTCTGAGGAATATCATCTTAAAATCAGGAGGTATATGAACTCAGGACCCAGAAGGTGTATGTGGGTATGTATCACACTCAGAAAAAAAGGTAAAAAATAGTTCCTTTGCTTGTCACTGGGGCTGTACCCTTGTAATTATACTGTTTAAGGTACAGATATGGACTCTGAGGAACATCCCAAAGGTACAAACAGCATTAATGTACCATCAATGGTACAGGAATTTTCCTGAGAGACAATTTCTGTACCTTAAAAAGTACAAGTACAAGGGTACAGCACTAGTGACAAGCAAAGGAAGTGCAGGAGCTCTAGAAGATTAGGCCCATTCTCACCTTCTCCAACCACCACATCCTTCAGCTTCTCCACGGCTTCTGCAAAGCGGGCCACGTCCTTCAGCAGGGCCGGGATGTCCTCCACTTCGATGGGTGCACCTTCGGTGACTTCCAGGGTGGGGCTCTGGGCAGTCGGCACCCTGCCATGTCCCTTGCCGAAGCCCCAGCTGCCAGTGGCCTGCAGGGAGAAGCCGGCCGCACTGGCATGCCGGCTGAGGGAGGTGGGCCTCCGCAGAGTCGCCCCGGGGGAGGGACAGCCAGCCAGGCGGCCGTGCAGGAGCGTGGAGCCGGGGCTGCCGGAGCTAGGCAAGCCGGACACGTCCGTGTGGCTGGATCCAGGAGCAGGGCATGGAGATGACTCAGAGGTATTAAGACGAAGGGGCTGCTCCTGGAGAACAGAGAGCTGGGGTTACGTGGAGGGGGGGCGGGGATGGAGATGGGAATGATGAGATGATAAGTGGGAACGTAGCGACGGAAGGAACTTCCAAACTGTGATGAAAACAGGGACGTGGACTGGAAATCAAGCTAGCCGATCCCACAGGGGACATGCATAGTGGGGTGTGGAAGGTGCAGAGTAAAGGCTCTGTCAAAGGCCCACTGAAAGATACCCCCCCCACACACAAGGAAGGCTGAGAGTGCCAGAAAATCGCTCAGATGAAAGGTCGCCTGGCAACGGAATATGGACAGGAGTAACGACTGGATGTCATTTCAGTATAACCACTCAAAGGTGCTGAAACTTGAATTAGAAAGGATTTTTAAAGCATGAAATGTGGACATCCAGTATCACTTTGCATCTGATGTCACAGGAATATCGAAAGACCTGTACTCTTAGGCTAAGTACTCTTAGCCTTGGAGAATGTTTGGTCCGTTGGAGTTAAAGTATTGAGAAGGTGAAGCATCAAAACACAGTCCGCAAGCAAAAAACCCATTACAAACTATGGAGACTAAAAACGGAAGTACAGCACTGTGATCAGACTTTACATCAAGAACACCCAACAGGATGAATTCAAATGTGACACAGGCAACTCTTGTGCAACACTGTGTGTACGCAGTCCAAAAACGCCCCAACGAAAGACTTTTTTAGTCTGAATATTCATCCAGCACGCTATTTTCAACATATGCTCCCTTTTATTCTTCTTGGTGAATAACGCTTTCGTTTTATATACCTTTAAATGCATCACTCTAGTGTGGCAGTCCTGTGGTAGAGACCATGCATTTCACACACAAACCAGGACGTTCACACACTGAACAGCGGGTCTTTATAGCCGGCTTTTATTAAAAAGCCCGTTGTTTTTTTTATTTTATTTTATTAAAAAGACTTCCTGAGTTGTGAAGCCTGGGTGGGACGGAAAATCCCCGGCCTGTTACCGCAGCTGGCCAACAGATGTCCTTATAGAGCCCCACAGGAACACCTGCTAGACAATAACGAGACAACCTTTGCTGTTTTACATAAAACTAAAAAATATATTCCTTTTCAACATCATAAACATTATATTCATATTTTTACTATCTGCAATGCCTTTATATTGGTATTGGTACGTGGCTAAAAAAGTAATTATTAAATTAATATTTCAAATGTATAATTCCTACACTAAAATTGGAGTTTTTCTTTAAAACAGACATTCGGGCTGCTAGGTAATAAATTCGATTTGATTTTTTTACTTGCTTTGAACATGTTGCTTAAAATGGAGGTCTTCATCACTCAACCGTAGCTCACAGACCTTTTTCCTGACCATGTGCATTTTAATAAATGATCAACATCTACCAATATAAAGCGTTTCACATTGAATCGCTCCTATAGTAACTGTAAGCGGATCAATCTGATAACCCGTCTTAAATGTCCATATTAAAGCGGCGTTAGTGTGCATGAGTATTTTCAAGTATACAAATAACATGACCTACAGCACAGAGTAAGTATTCAGACCAGACGGCTGTCGTCTACAGTCTTCTTCCCAAATGCTTTTACAGGTTAGCGTTCAATCTTATAAGGTCTCTTTTAAATCGCCCTAATACATCGTTGATGTTGCCATTACAAATACCGAGTGGGGCTGCTTCTCTGCCCAGTCAAACCAGTTTAAGAAGTCAGAGGCAATAAGACGTGCGGTGCAATTTCCAGTAGGCAGCTGACTGACAGCAGGACTAACAAGCAGATTCTTTGCAGGAAAGAGGAGAGAAAACCCTGCCGGACGGGTCCCTGTCTTGGGATGCTGCGCCACTTACGGATAAATTGTGAGCTCCAGGGCTTCCTGCAGGACTCCTTTTTGATATTGAATTAGTTTTAGTGAGTTCCTTCCTCTTTCTGAACATTTTGGCTCTTTATTTATTGTTTTAATCGCACGCCGGCCCCCAGCTCTTCGCCGTCTTCAGGAGCTCGGAAGCTCCATTAAAAGCGGAGCGGAGGCGCGCCGTTCACCGTCTCAGCCTCTTCCTGCCGCCCGCGGTTCTGTCACAAGCATCTGCCCCGACATCCGCCGCCGCGGCAGCCTTCAAGAGTGGAGGGGAAGAAAAAAAAAAGACACGTGACGGGTTTGACGCCACTCGATTGGGGCGTGTGAGACCAAGGAGGAAAAAAAACACGGTTTCGTTAACTGAAAACTAACGGTGAGTAGTAATATTGAGCAACCTTACTAGGCGGTGTAGGATGTGGATATTGAAGGATACAGGATGTTACGGGCAGCTCGGGAGGTAAAATCAAGATTGATTTGCAGTGCATTTTTGTATATTGGACTAATCTAATTTATAAAAAGCTATATCCCAAATCAGTCTTGCTTAGACTGAAAAATAGTAATTTTTACAATGCATGCTTGGAAATTTGTACAAGAGTCATAAATATATTAATAAATATTTTAATTAACGCAACAATAATATAACGGTGCAATTCAGTCGATCACTAAGTGGAGTTCTCTATTTTATCCAGAGGGTGGCGGTACGCTCACATTCAGTGATGGTACAGGAAGAACACTTATTAGGGCCCCTTCGTTTCCGCATATAGCAACGATGCTATATTTATAAGATATTTCAGAGCTCTCCTGACTTGCAGCTATCTATAATACACAACCTTTGGCTGTTTGCAGCTCAAATGATGTTATATACTTTTGATCTCCTACATGACAGTGGTGAGAGGTGACAGAGCCTCTTCCAGGAAGCAGAGGGTACCATGCAGGCTGTTATCTAATCCAGGGGGCCCCCTGGTGGTCCACTGAGCCTCTGCGCACATTAATCATCCATTAATCACCCAAAGGCTTATCCTGTTGAAAGTCACAGAGGGGCCTGGCCAGGGTTGGCACAAGGCAAGGGGACACCCTAGACAGGATGCCATCACGGGACGTGTGCATGCACACACACACACACACACACACACGCACACAAAGGCATGTACAGGCATATTAAGCATGTATATCTTTGTGGGTACTCTCCATTCATTTCAATGGGCATACCTCTAATCCCAACTATGACAACCATAGCCATAAGTAACTAGAGATTTTTTGGCATTTTTAGTTTTTTTTTTTTATTGCATTCACAGTTTTTTTCATATTAAATTAAGTTGACCTAACTGCATATGTCTGGTCTGTTCATGGAAGCCCATGCAACAAAAAAAAACATGCACATTTTGCACACGCGGCCAGACAGGGGATCAGACTCATAACCATTGGCTACAGGTCTACCCACTGAACTTTCTGTAAGTCACACAAAATGAAAGGAACTGCAAGCAGATGAACAATCTATCAGTTTTTATCAAGGATGTGGTTGATATGGATGTGGTGGAAACTAGCATAAAACAGCGCTCACAAAAGATTGATTTAGCGAAGAAAAGGACTGAGGTACATTTAGAAAGAGTGAAAGTAAAATGCATGGGCCACAAGAGCAGGTGATACGCTATTCATTGAATTAAATTATCTTCAAACACAATAATTAGACCAGTTTTTACATGTAGGTTTATTTAAATTAAATGCTAAAATGGACAAACCAACACAGTTAATCATGATCAAGGAACAAACAGAAGCAACGTCAGCAATCCTGAGCTTTTATTTTAACAAAAATCAAGACTGCCATACAAGACTCCTGTTATAAACAGAGAATTAGTCAAAAAGGCACAAGTGTTTACAATACAACTTTGATCCAAATAAATATATTCGGGGAATAAAAGTGCTGAATGGTTTGTCAAAGTCTTTAAAAAATAGTCAGTAGCACAATATGTTTAAGGAGAAAGAGTTTGTATGGGTACCTGTGAACTGAGGCTCTTTTGGTGGCTGTATCTCCACTATGACCAGAGCTTTATGGAACAGCTCAGACTAGAGAACTAACATAATATACAAAAAACAAATGAAACTTTGTAGTAACACCTGGATTCAACCTAGCCTTAAAATCCTCAATAATACACATTTTTTCCCCTCCATTTTCCTTACTAGTAATTAAATTTCATTGGTTATATTTAAACAAAGGTAGATAGTCCAGGTCCAGAAGTAAAAATCCAAACCAAGATTTTGTTCCAACCAACCAGTTGAGTATGTGACTGACTCTACGGTACCACTTTACAATAAGGCTCCCTTTTGCCACTTATAAATGGTAGTAACTCATTAATAAAAAGAAAACTTATTTATAGACAATTTTAAACAAGTTATAACTTACAAAGTGTTACAACCTAATTAATAACCAGATTATAAACCATTCATAAACTCTTTAAATCAGTAACCTTATTGTAAAAGTGGCACCTACTCTTCATACTCAGCTGATTGGTTGGAATAAAATCTTGGTCTGGATTTTTGATTTCTGGACCTGAACTACCCACCTCTGTTTAAATCGAGTTTTGCAGCTGGTTATCACATGAAGATGATTCTAGTAAAGCACCTCAGTCACAGGGCCAGCCGCAGAGACCCACAGGGACAGAGACCCCAGTCTTCTGTCCAGTTCTCCAACCACTATGTGTTGAAGTATAAACCACACACAAAACACAGCAATTCAGGAACAAAGTGCTGAACGACAGCAGTGTGTGTTTCCATTATCTGTTGTAAAATGAACCCTTAAGAATCAGACCAAGTTAAACGTCAGGCTTCATCCGAATTTCTTCCTGAGTACTTTAAAACAGCCAGTGGCTTCAGGTCGGAATATTTTGGTATCATACTGCAGGCTTATCCCCTACCCATGAAAACAAGTTAATAATGTTAAATCAAAAACACACAGAAAACAAGTAAGAGGCAGTACAAAGACATTATACTAGGAATCAGCACAGAACAGTGCAACATATTTGGTACCAGTTAACAATTTCATAAAAAGAGAAGTCCCTGATGAAACTTTCTTTTTAAAGTATTAATCTGCAGAACAAAATTATAATCTATCTACTAGGATATTTAATACATATAAATAGCAGTAATAATGACAATACAATAAAATTCTTTTTTCTTTGCTTTACAAGAATAAAAGATGTGAGTTTGGGTCATAATTTAAATAGTTCTTGTATATTACCCACACACGTGAAAGTCTTCCAAGAGACGTACGATACAGATCGTAAACAGTAGTGACTTCTGCCTTTCGATTTGTTCTTATTGTACAGTTATTATTGCTCAAGAAAATCTTATGGAGAAGAAAGGGAGATTTTTACCGGTTCTTTCTGGGCTCTAGGTATCTAACTTGCATTAGGACAACAGAACCAACTACTTAAAATATCTTTATTACCCAGATGGTAATAAAACTGATCTCCTAAAGACCTTTAAAACAATACATTTCCCTGAGAATTTCAAGGGCTGAACGACAATGAAAGTAAATTAGTCCCCTTTGATTACATCATGATCAACAAATATTAATACGCCCCCCCCCCGCATTTTTAACAGCCATTAGCACAGCCGATCTTTAGTCTCCATGGCGATCATTGGTTGTGCTCAGCTATTCATGAGGTTGTGAATTCATGAGCCCCCAACCAAAAGGTTTAAATCTCCTAGCAGCACAACACCATGAAAACCTTCAGTCTGATATGAGAATCATTAAAACCAACATACCACTGTTTCAAAAAAATATATAAATACTTTAGAAAGACTGCATTTCTTAGAAGGCACGGTCAAAGTGACTTTCTCTGGAGACACTTTTGTTTCCATTTCAGCTTGTGACTTGGTAGTAACAGCTCAGAACACGATCACAGAGCACGATGAAGCGACGAAGGTTTAAGCCAAAGTGTGACATTTAGAGAGTGAGGCCCTTCAGATGGGATGCCGCCCATCTGTTCAGCCAATCGCCATGGAAACGCCTAGCTCGTGAGAGTATTACATAGAAATGTTCCGAGGACAGGACGAAAAATGATTGGTTCAGAGAGATAACCAATCAGATTGTAGAGGAGATGGATTCAGACTACTAGAGGAGGTTTGATGAAGACATCCGTTTGGTTGAACCCACCTCCTGTGCAATCTGATTGGTTATCCCTCTGAACTAAAAGAAACCGCTTCTTTTCCAGGTTTAAATAAAATCTGTTCTAAACTAATATTTCCAATTCAAGCGCTTACTGTCCAACTAAACAGCTTCCACCCCAACGGCAAACATGATTCTAGGTTGACAAGCGCACTCCCTAGACCTCTGAGGAGACTCAGCGGAAACTGAGGAATGCTGGGAGCTGGAGTCAGTCATCTGTAACTTCATCATAATCTACCACAGCAAGTTCAAAGCAAATCTCTATACTGAGCCAATGACATTTGTGGGAACACTAGGGGGAGCCAGAGGGGAGCATTAAGTTGCATCCCAGCCAGGCAGCCAGTACTGGATCACAGACTGCCTGCCTGAGCTGGTGTGAAACAGGCTGTCTAGTGTCTCGCGCACATCCAGAGCATCTGCACTGCAGTGGCTGCTCTGGAAGGAAGGCGCGTACCAGCTCATCACAGGGCCTGATGGGAAGGAACAGGAGGGGGAGCTGGAGGTGGTGGAGTAAGTGGATGTGGAGGGTACAGGAGAGAAAGATGAGCAGGAAGGGTACAAGGAGAGGGGAGGGGGCAGCGGGGGGCAGGGCCCATTCAAGGAGGCCGTCAGCTCATCCTCAGGCGTGGTATGCTGGAAATCCCGCGGGGGCTGCAGGCTGTATGGTAGGGTGCCCCCTGTTGGCTCAGACGGGCAAAGCAGGCCCCGGCTGTCATTGCGATCATCATCGGCGTCGCTATCGGGGGAGGGTGACGGGCTGGTCAGGGTCAGGTCCAGGATGGCGTCCACGGGATCGGACTGGGCGGGCGGCTGGGAGGGGAGGAGCGAGGAGTGCCACTGCTGCCGCTGCTGTTGTTGCTGTTGCTGTTGTTGTTGCTGTTGTTGTTGTTGCAGGGCCTGCTCCTCAGCGGCCCGGCACTGCCGCTCCTGCCGCTGCCTCTGCACCTCCTGCTCCATCTGCAGCAGGATGTCGCGAACCTGCGGCACACAGTTCTCGGGGATCCGGATGCCTGCGGCGCGGGCAGAAAGGCGGGGGTCGGTGGGGGGCGGTGGCTAGCTCCTGTGTCGGGGGCCGGGGTAAGGTACTTACCGACTTGCTTGCTGTGCTGCTTGGTCTTGAGGCGCACGATCTGCAGGATGCCGGGGCTGGTGACCTTGGCGACGGTGTCGGCCACATGCTTCCAGACGCGCAGAAGCGAGCCGCACAGCATGTGGTACCGCCGCAGCCGCAGCCCCATCCAGCACTTGCCTCCCTGGCTCAGCTGCTTGCAACGGCCACTCCTGCCGCAGAGATGTGCTCGGTAACACGACCCAAATGACCATCGTTATATGTCGGACCCGGCACGGGCGTCCCGGTTGCACCTACCGGCTGGCATGGCTGCACTTGATCAGAGATACGGAATACTGCTTTTCCCAGAATTTCCTGGCTTCATCAGGTGTAACCTGAGAAAAGACGTATGGACGTTGGTCAGATCACTTCTGGGATTAAAAAAAAAACATGCAGTACCACTACAAGCCACTAGAGTTCATCAAAGACCATTTAGGATCCATAAGCCCAAAAATGGAACATCCTGGAGAAGTGCTGCCCCCAAGGCTGAAGGGCGGCTCACCTTGTGGTATTTCCTCAAGAGGTTATCCAGGCTCTCGGGCTGGTTCTGCCGGCCGATATTGGGTTTGTACAGCACCAGGTTCTTCCCGCGGCTCTGTTCAGCCAGAAGCACACAGGGCTGGTTTCTCTGCATCTACGAGCACGGACACACAGCACAGAGCTTACCGCGGACCGCCGCTTACACCAGGCTCGATGGCAATCTAGCGAATGGTGGCAGCGCGTCAAGGTTTCTGTTCCGGCTGAACCGTCACGCACTTGACTGAACTAACAGTCCCTGTAACTGAACCTCCTCAGCTTTTCCCCTCGACTGCAAGGCTGTCAGCTGGAATGGCTCTGCAGGAAGGGGCTGGATCTTCAGGTTTCCATTATTAAACACAGGCTTTGGCGTAACGGTATAATAAATGGATTTCGTTCTGATGACCTTTAAGGTACAGAGGGTGAGGTGAAGATGGTGCTAGGGTTCACCTTGTGGGACAGGTAGAAGCCGTCGTCAGGCCCCCGCAGTGTCTGCGCCCGACTGCTCGCCTCCTCCCAGGGCAACCCGCGGTCTACACTGACCTGGGGGAGTCAGAGAGAGTCACACCCAGCGTCCTGAGGCTCCCAGCCCACCCAGCTTCCCCGTGGCTCCCGTACCTCATAGAGGATCACTTGGCCTTCCTGCGGGTTGCCTGGGGTGAGGAACTTCTCCTGGGTCTCTTCGTAAATCTTATCGTTGCCCGGGGCCAGATCTGCAGGCCCACAGAAACACGGCCTAAGTCAGCAGTACTGGCTTCATTCACAGGCCCAAGCATAAAAACACACGGGAGGGGAAAAGAAAGCTCCCTTACCCAGAATGCCCATGTCATACTTCCCCTCCTTTTTGTCCATTTCTATCAGATAGTCGAAGTTGTCGCTGAAGTACTGGAAGAGCGAGTTCTGCTTGTGCACCTCCAGGCCCAGGATACGGTTGAGGAACTTAGTGATGCTGCAGTCTGGACACACACACATGCACACACACCATGTCCCTCAGCGTGACTCACCCAGAGATGCTGCCCGCCCCCCCCGGCTGGCCTCACCTAAAACACACCCACTGAACCTGACCCACAACCTGATTTACCCTGAGACCCCCCTGTCTACCAAGTTTTCCAGTAGACTAAAAAGAAAAATTCAGCAATTTTTCTTAAATGGAAAATATGGTGGATCGTGATTACGGTCATACGAGTCATTCGACTGATTAATAAGTACTTTAGAATTTGCAGAACCTGTGCAATTAAGGTAACTGCAGGATCGATTAATCTTAATTACAGCACAAATTTATCTTCATTTGAACACTAGTTAACGCTGTTTTGCCTGAGGGGGAAAAATGGTAAAGCTGATAAACTTTTGGCTAAACAGCACTGCAACAGTTTACAAGGATCTATAGTTTGTATGTGTGTGAAAGAGTTTGTGACTGACAGGAGTTGCTTTAGAGATTCTGGGCACCTTTCTCATTGCTGAATGACTCCTTACAGAAGAAACCCACGTCCATCAAACCATACTTCATGTCTGAAAGATGAAAAAGAAAGTAAAGATGGTGACTATGGTAACACATATACACACACACACACAGACAGACCTGTACTTGTATCTTTGTGGGGACTGTCCATTCAGTTCTATGGGGAAATCCCACCAATGACACCCTTAACCCCCACTCAACCATGACCATAAGTAATTAAACAAAAACAAAAAAAAACAGGGCTTTAGCCAATTTATTTTTTTGATTGCAGTCACATATTTTTACAAAATTGAATTTTCCTTTGTGTGGACGAAAGAAATGGTCCCCACAATGTTAAAATGACTGGTTTCTATCACATTGTGGAGACATTTGGTCCCCAAAATGTAACGTATACTTGGACCACACGCAGGCACGCACGCACTGGGGAAAGGGTGGGGGTGTGGGCACTCACCACTAAAAAACATGTTATCTCCTCCGGGGTACCCCTTTGGGGGGGGCACCTTGCTCTTAACATGGCCCAGGATGGCTTTGGTGATCTGGTCCAGTGCTCTGGTGCCGTACTACAGAGCACAGCGAGAAAACTAATGTCAGTACCGAGGCTCAGTGCAGACTCACTGGCCCGGGCACCTCCGCCCCCGCCCCACACACAAGCATACGTCCCAAACTCTCACTTTGTTCTCAAAGTTGAACTTGCTGAGGTCCCTTGATTCTGTGGCCCTCCGGTCCCCGTGGGTCAGAGCCCCCTGAGCATGGAACAGCGAGAGAGACGTGATGAGTCAGGCAGGAAACAGTACCCCTCGGGGTAGAAAGGCCAAAGAATGGGAGACCGAAAGCCCCAAAATGGGCCAACACAGAGTAGGTGTTCTTCAAGGTTATTCAGCCTATTTGACAAAAGTCACGAGTGCAGTGTTTCCCAATCCGGTGCTCAGGGACCCACAAGATGGTCCAAGTTTTTGTGTCCTCCCAGCTCCCAGCCAGATAGTCCATGTTTTGGCTCCAACTCATTTTCCGAGCAAAATCATGAACTATCTGGCAGGGAGCTGGGAGGACACAAGAACTTGGACCATCTTGTGAGTCCCTGAGGACCGGATTAGGAAACACTGCTCTGCAGTAACAGAAGACAGAACACAAATAAGAAAGAGACTGCCTCTCTAACACGCCGCAGAGAGTGATGCTGGTGTCCAGCAGGTGGCGTGAGTGGGACAGTGTGACGTACCAGGCTCTCCAGCCTCTTGGCCACGATGGAGGCAAAACGGCGCTCTCCTGCCAGCTCCGAGATGAGGAAGACATATTCCGGGGCCGTTACCTGGTTGGAACGGTGCGTGCGACCTGGAGGGGTGCGCAGACAGGGAGTCAGTCACATGTGCATGCAGAGAGAGAGATAGACACACAACCAATCAGAGATCAGTCATCTAGGAGATCACCGGTATGACAAACCCTGTATGTGACGTCTTGCCATTCCTTTTCCCTTCACTGGTTTGGTCCGGTCCGCTATTACCGGACTACACCGGGACGTCCCTCAGGACCAGGTCGGCTACTCACCAAACTGCTGAATGGCCCGGTCGGCGCTCCACGGCAGCTCCAGGGTCAGGTGCACCCTCCGGCGCTGGTTCTTTACCCGCCGATCCGCTTGCAGCGAGATGCCCGAACTGGCTGCCTCTGAAATTATGGCCACCAGCTGGGGGGCAGAAAGCACAGGTTGAGTGGCCTGTTCGGTGGCTTCCCAGCCTCTCGCATCCAGAAACTCACTGCACATCATCTAACTTATCACTGAAGCTCCAGTGAAACACTGCATATACATATATATATATATATATATATATACA
>JAABNX020000049.1:12668653-12679674 GCA_015163995.2 Mormyrus lacerda
CCCCTCGCCCTCCCCAGTGTCATGCTGTCCCCCTCGCCCTCCCCAGTGTCATGCTGTCCCCCTCGCCCTCCCCAGTGTCATCCTGTCCCCCTCGCCCTCCCCAGTGTCATCCTGTCCCCCTTGCCATCCCCAGCACTTACTCCGCCGCAGACACAAATCTGTCCAGGTGGCCGTCATTCTCGTCCAGCACCTCCCGGGTCCGCGCTTCTCCGGTGGACTGCAGGCCGATGACGACACACTGCGGGCGGGTGCATGTGGGGGTCATAAACCGAAAAAGAAGTAGCACACGGAGACACAGACTCGGGTGTCAAAGGTACCCTGAAAACAGATAACGCCTCAGTAATCAGCCCAGACCTTACTGCTCACCTTGCCCTCCTGAAGTGCCGTCTCAGCTAGCTCCACTAGGCGGCGGACTTTAGCAGCAATACATAGGTACTTGAAGAATCGCTGGTGCGCCGACCAGAACTGGCCCCAAAGGGTCTTGCGGGAGACCAGCCCCAGGAGGTCGGCCGCCTGCAGAAACACGGTCAGGGCCTCGGCCCACTGCGGAACGACGGAAAGCAGCAGTCAGAGATGAGGAGACGCGGTGGTACTGAGAGACAAGCCAGGGTCAGCCCTCATTCTCACCAGCTTAGCGGCCTTGTTGTAGATAAGCTTGAAGTCGTCGTCCAGGCTGATCTCCTCGATGTGGAAGGCCACGCCCGAGAAGCTGAGCTGCCGAGCGATGTACATGCCGCTGACCTTCATGTCCATGGCCACGATCTCCATGGCGCCCACCCCCCTGATGCATGTGGGGACAGGAAGTCAGCACATATGGAGGCGGGGCCACAAACATCCCTATGCTCCACCCCCCAGCAGAGGAAACCCTGTCACTGACCTCTTTTCAATGGCCTGCAGAAAGTGGTCAAAGGTCCCAAACGGGGTGCCCTCCCCCCAGATGCCCAGCCGGCTCATGTAGATCATGTTCTTTGGCTCTGAGGCCCCTGGAGAGAAGAAAGGCAGTGAGACAGACAGAGACAGACAGCCAGAATCAGAGAGAGAATCAGAGAGTGTCGGATGGCCAGACAAACAGACAGAGACAGACAGACAGACTCAGAGACAGTCAGACTGCATACATGTCACCAATACATTTGTAGCTGAAATACGGTGATTATGGAAAACTGGACTTTCAACTCGTACAGATCGTACTAGAAGGAGCTGACTGTGTCGGCTGCACACATGCGTAAACAAGGGGGCGTGCAAGCATACCTGTCGCGCTGGCGTAAACCACCCGGGCCAGCGGCAGCTTGCTCTGCAGGTCCAACACCGCCTTGCCCATCTTGGTGGAGGTCGCATTTTTAGCTTTGTGGCACTCGTCGAACACGATCTAGGGGTGCCAGTCAAGGGTGAAATGAAAACAGCGCCACCTCTGGCAGGAATTAAAACACCCAACGGAACTGCTGGCGGATGACTGAGACCGCACGAGAAGGATACCACTCCGTCAAAGCTGGGGCCACACCAGTCCAGGATCTGCTTCAGGCGAGTCCGGAGCTGGCTGCCCGCCTTGCTCTTCCCTATCAGAGCAGAGTAAGTGGCAAACAGGATGCCCTCCGAAGTGCCGGTGTCGTCATACTTAATCTAGGGCGAGAGAGGGGCAAGGATCAAATCCTGTAAAACATCTGCAGTGATCAAACATGGATTCACTGCCTGAGTAGCGTAACAGATACCCAAGATCGGACAAAGTCAATCAGAAAATAAACATGACAATATTATCAATGCACAAAATAAAAAAAAGAAAAAAAGTATCCAATAATACTATTAATAACCATAATAATAATAATAATAATTATTGAGACTCATGGGGCAATTCTTCTTAAACCTCCCCCCCAACTTGCTGTGAAGGGCTATGGGTTAAGGGCCTTCCTCAAAGACCTGCAGATGAGCAGAGGGCCCAGGCTCGAACCGGCGGCCTTCCGATCACAGGCACATAGATTTAGCCCACAGAGCCCCACGCTGCCCCCCCAGGGACAGCAGACACACAGGCACCTTGTTCAAGGCATAGACGGGAATGCTGGGAGCTTCTATGTCTTTAAGGTCTCTCTCGGCATCGTACTTCAGGTCATTGGAAACACTGAACCTAAAACAAAAAAAAAAAAAAGGCAGAAGGGCATCAGATCGAGACTCGGGTGTTAGCAGATGACAGTGCGTGAACCAGCCCTCACCACAGTGCTTTCCGGCGCCCTTTCAGGAAGTTTTCCAGAATGATCCCAGCCAAGGTGCGGCCTTTTCCCACGCCTGCCCCATCCCCGATGAGGAAGCCAGCCCGCTGGCCATTCTGCAGGATCACCTCGTGTTGCTGTGGAGAAGGAGAAATCAGCTCTGATGAACAAAATGACACTTCATGAACCATTTGCTGTATTTTCTGACCCCACTAGATATTACTCTGTTCAAAAAAGTGCATCCTAAAGCAAACCAAGAGCACCATCTAGTGGGGTCAAAAAAATACAGCAAATGGTTCATGAAGTGTCATTTTCTATTTTCTCCATCACTAGAAGATAGCATTTCCTACTTTCACACGCACGCATGCACACGCACACCTGACAGCTATAGATGACGGCCTCCAGCTGCAAGGCAGACAGCAGTCCAGCAGAGATGGTCCTCTCAGGGATAGTCAGGGTGTAGGTGATGTCAGGAGGGGGGACGCTGGACAGTGTGCTGGTCTCCACAACGATGTCAGGGTGGGAGACTCCTATCATGGCTACATGAGCAAACGGGGCAGGAGTATGATTGGTCAGCCTTTTCGGAAGGACCACGGACTGGGCGGCTGTGGGCCGTGAGGTTCGAGGCCAGAGCACATACATTTCGATGGTCTGTATTCAGCATAGGTGTCCACATGGCCAAGCTCCAATGTCTCCTCTTCATCAGCCTCCTCTTCCTCCTCGGGGGCGGGCTGGGGCTGAGAGGGCAGCCAAAGGACGGTTAGGCCATTTAAGAAACTGGGGCGAAGAGAAGAAAAGAATGGAGACACACTGTACCTTAATTCCAACCAGGGGACCAGAACCAAGGATGGCAGAGATGTCCTCCAGGCCGGTGGGCAATGGCATCTGGCCGTCCTCCTGCAGAAGAGAGACGCCAAATCAGCCCGGTATAGGGAGGAAGCAGGCTGGTGGAGAGAGGGCCGCAGGCTGTGTCACTCACCTCCGACCCAGCAGGGCCAACATCACACAGCAGGGGCAAGCCACAGTCCTGAGTGACGTACTCCGACAGCGAATCAGGCGAAGAGGGCAACCATGACATGTCGATGTCCTGGAAGTCCTGAGGGGACGGAAGCGTCACAGGCCCCAGGAGACACTGCTTACCGTCATAATCATGTATGATATTAATATTATTAAAAAGCATAAATAAGGACAATTACAAAATTACAGTATTCTTTTCATCGTACATGCGGCATGACAAACGGAGTGACACAAGCCAGGTGTGCTGTTTAAATATTTAAAAAATATTGTTCAATATTTTAAAAAGGAAGAGGCAAAGAAAGAGGAAAGGTGAGCAAAGGTAGAGCAGCACAGTCAGACTCGGTGCTCAAAGGTCATCAGTCACTCTGCTGCGTTCCCTCGGTGACCGCCTCTCTGCTGTGTAGGTGACACCGGTGTGCAGCATTTGGTGACGAGCAACACAGGCAATTTTACTGCAGGGTATGCGGAGCTCCCTCTCCACTCTGATCCATGAGCATACATTACGGTTAAACTTTCACTCATACCTTGTATGTAAATTCCTCAGCGCCTGATTGGCAGACACATTGACTCACTGCCTATACCGGTCCACTGCTCATGCATATAACGTTTGGTGTGATGTGGGGACATTTATTATTGTGACGGGAGGAAAATGTGGGTTTTGGCAGGGATATAAGTAATGTAAATAATTTATAACAAATCAAACGCTAGTATTTTAGAAAATGCACATGACTTTTCGCTTGAATGATAGCCATTCTTTGCTTTCCCTCTTTCATGTTTAGCAGTAGTGTAAATCTGACACGTTCATTTAAGAATCATTTAGTGACCATAGAGTGTGGCTTCATTTGGGAATGTGATACGGAACAAGAGCTCTCATTGGTTGTCAGTTCGCCAGTCACTATTTATAAACGTCCAATTACAGCTATGCCTTTTGAGGCCAAAAAGGCCTTTGAAAAGCTTCAGGAGAAGGTTAGGGTGAAGCCGTGGTGCCCGACCCCGGCGTCGACAGGGTCCACCCTTAATCCCCTCCTCCTCTTACCTGAGAGGAGTCTCTGTTCCTTTGTAGGCTTGGTCCGGGTTGCTCCGCATTCTGGCATAGCAAGGAGGGCAAGAGGTCTAACTGACCGTCATCAGCTGGGAGCTGGGGACAGTGCCTGGAAGAGATGGCACTGTGTCAGTGAATCGCATGCCTGATGCAGACAGCTGTGATCTCTGCCCAATTTAAAAGGGGACTTCCATTGCTCGTGTCTTAAGACTATCATCATCACCTCAAAAAGGTTAAGATAACTGCCTTCGAATCTGATAAAATACTTCCAGTTCTTAGTCATGAATACCTTTTTAGGATAAAAAAACAACACAAGGAAATGAAAAGAGAAACTCTGCTCCCCTCCCCCCCCCCCCTTCTCCACCAGATTTACTCAATATTCACTCTCCTGGTTTAGTATGGAAAAGGCGAAATCTTTTGTATGATCCTCTAACTGCCAGCCTAACAGAAAAAGAGCGCGGTGAAACATGACAGGACGAGGCCGTCAGATACTAAGAAGACGGTCTTGGGACATTCAGAGTGCCATCTGGGGATGCGTTTTCTGAATGAGAATACCCTGGGACATGTTCTAGAACAGATCAGGTCTTTATTCCTCATTCTCTGGAAAAGCATGGCAGCAGACACTTCCCGTTGGCAGTCGGCTCGACCTTTGTCTTTGCGTAAATTGGGGAAGCGCAACATAAAGAACGGGGTTTGAATAACCATCCGAACTGCAGATATGTGCCTTTACATCCAAAGAAGAGGCTAAAAAGGCTTGCAGTCAGGCCTTATGTTTTAAATGAGATACATTTCTGTATTAATAGTTTTATATTTGCCCAGAGAGCAGAGAAGAGCAGACTGATGCAGAAGATGAGAAGCACAGTGCATATATATGTCTGCATAGGGACTGGGGACATTTATACACACAAAGACACAAATAGCGTGATGTATAGGAGACAATGTAATTCTCGGACACATTTGCTCAGATCTACATATAGATGAGCATTCCGTACACGTCGCCCCCCCCCCGCCATGCCGACAAAGACACCCGCAGAAACAAGGCACTTCCAGCTGGGATGTTTATGAGGTGTGAGAACGGCCTCTGAACTGAGCTTGCAAGCGCTGCGAGGGCAAGCTGTGGAGTGTGAAATTCAGTCCAGGAATCGGGGGCCAAAAATTGACAGTCGTGTGAGACACCGAACCACAACTAAAGTGCACGGCTACTGTGTCGCTTGCACTATTCTCAGTGGCAGGTTAATGAAAATTCAACAGTGACGAGTCCTTTAGTTCCAGCTGGGGTATCTTCCACCCCCCTCCCACTGCCCACACAGGCTCATCTTCTGAGACACCCCACAGTTGCCCTACCCTCCTCCTCACCATCTACACTTACAATTACAATCAGATGTGTCACATATACGCCAGCTGACTGAATACTTACTGGTTTCCCGAATGCACAGGATAAGGAGCACTGTACAGAGGTGCCTGCGAGTATTTCCAAGTGTTAGTCTGATGCATCGCATTCTGAAAGATCGGGGAAACAAATTAATCGATAATGTGTTTGACATTATGCATTTACAGAGCTCTTTCCCAGCATCCCCAATTCAAACTAATGGTGCTGCGGTATATGGAATGGGTCCGTGCAGATAGCAATATGAGCCAATCAGACGCAGGGAACTGACACAAGGGGGCGGGAGGTACCAAGTGGTTTCAGTCCGGGTGTGTGGATATCGCCGTACCTGCATGGACAAACTGTAGGCAGCACAGTCAGAATGCGGTCCCCGCAGATCCAGGTGGTTCTCCCCATCCATGGCGGGAGGAGCAGCCATAAGGGGCATCAGGACCTGGACAAAGCGGCTTTATAGGGGTCAGCCATGCCTGCGGAGAACGAGATCCACAAAGCCATGTCAGACCGCACAGCCCCAGGCAGTGCCATTATAGGATAGATTTTTTTAATTTTCATTTGGAAATCCAGTTTCATTTTGGTTAGTATCCAGTGTGTCTTTCAGTTTTTATTTGAAGGATATATTTATTGAGTTTTTATATGTTTTATAAAATATGTAATTTTATTTCTAGGGGTAGAAGAATAGTACTCACTGCACATACTAACTTCCGAGAAATTGGCAAAACACGTTCCAGGTATTACTAATGGTCATAAAAGGTAAACAAAAATCATTCATTTAACAAAATACTACTGAAAAACAATATTTATACTTTTAGTTGTAGTTTTTTCATATTTTTCTTTATTTTTATGGTTCCTCCCAGGTTGCAGGCAGATAAAAGCAGCAGGGAGTAGGAGTGTGGAAATAAGAGACGCCATTTAAGCATCCGGTCATGTCACTGGGTAACACTGGAATCCATCCACATATAAAGTGTCAGCTAAGCGAATAAATAATAGTTAAAATGTGTTCAATAGGAATAAGGTCAATGGCGGTTAATGGTGATTTCATTAATGACGTCAATTCTCATTAAGACTGTCCCAACGCTAAAGACCCAGCGCTCCTAAAATCTGACTGATAACAGCCATTGGGCTCCATTCCTCATAGAATCCACAAGTGGCAGCCAGGCATGGCCTGTAAATGCCATCATCCAATTTGCTGGTCCATTTATGTGCAAATCTTCACATAATTAAAAGTTAAGACACTTTTCTTTTTATAATTAGCATAAGCGTCTTTTCGAATCATTTTTGAAGCATATAGCATTTAAGAGGCTAAGACCCATGTGAGTTGCTGGTGCAATACAAACCACGCACACTGCCAATTTGATCCCAACTGCAACTGACGGGAAAACTTGTGGTTGATGATAGATGTGACCATATGGTTTGGCTATAATCGCAACAACCTGAGAATGCGCAGCCAGAATGCTAAGGAAACATCCCAAAATACAACCATATTTCATATATACACACACCACAAGCTCACACACACACACACACACACAGACAGACACACACACACACACTGCAGCGGCAACAACTAATCAAGATAACTGATCATTATTAATAATAAAAATAGTTGACCGTGTGATTGATTGGTAGCATTTGCGCAGCTTGCAGCGTAAACTGTGTATAATGACATCATTGTCTAGCAACATCAATGCTGGTCTTAAGTATAATTGTTAGCAACCTCAATATGAAGGAGACGGCAGGTTCTGTTATTGTTATATATGCATTTCCCTGAGGGAAAGCAGTACAGTGAAAGTTATTTTGTGTTTCTCTTAAGAAATGTTGCATTAAAGCTTGACCAATTTTTTGATATTTATTTGTTTCTATGTCACTGTAGAATAAGATTCACAAGACTGCTTAAAATTTTTGTTAGAGCTGTTGTTCTGTCGTTTTATTTTTTTAAATAAAGCATTTGCACTTGTTGAACTAACATTTTACTTAGTTGATATCGCATGATTAATCAATTATCAATATCATCATTTTTGTTGCCTTAATATACACACACACACACACAAGCAGAGCTTCCAACATGGTTTAACCATCAGTGGTGGGTGATTCCATCAATAAATTTGCATTTTAGACATCAGACAAATTCTAGGTGAAAATGAGCATTAACGATAAACAGGAAAAAACACCAGCACGTATCTTTTATTGACTAAAATATTTATAAATTTTTCCTCCACTGCTCCCTCAGACTCGGAACCCAGGCTCCTGCTCACAGACAGAAACTCTAGAAGTTTCCAGCTCGCTGGCTCATCACCCAAGAGGAGCGAAGGCATCTCCCAGCGTTCACCTCCGCGGGGGCTCCTTTCTTTCCCTCCCCACCACCCACGGAGACCGCTGAGGTTGAGGGCTGGTGGATGGGATTTGCCGACACTGTTTTCATAACAGCCCTGCGGTCAGGTAAGGTTTCAGCTTTTCTGTAAGAAGCACTAGTTTCTATATGACTGTCATATCCATGTAGTAAAATAAATGTTGACGGTAAGATTTTACCTTTATCTTAGAAACAAAACATTTCTGGAACTGCATAATTAGAAATTGGAAGAAATTACTGGCACAATGCTACAATTTTTCTTTAGAGAAATGCATCGTTATATTCTATAAGTGAACCAAGGGAATCAATGACTGTTACACAACTAGTGTAGATGCTTTCTTGGTCAGACAGACTGCTTTTGCTGAAGGCACTCAGATTACACCCACTCTAGTGTCTCTACTCAAGACCCGAATTCCCTATGCTGGGAGTTTGAAGGGAGGGGGGGGGGGGGGAGAGAACGACTGTCCTTATACTGCCATGTCAGGCACACTGGTGCAGAGTACTGGGCTCCATCCTCAGCTGAGTCCTACAAGTACACCACATGGGCAGAGTCGACCACAAAACTGTACACGAGAGTCCCTTTAACTGTGACTCTGTTTACGGGGTCTTACCTGAACACGAGCCACGGCACCTCGCTTACATTTTTAGGTACAGAGATCGCCCATTCAAAACACTGAATCGATTAAAATCACCGGTGCAAGCCGGAAGGCGTAAACACAGCTCCAAGGGACGAGAATTTACTAATGACGCTCAAACAGCAGAAGCACATGAAATGTGTACAAACAAGCAGAGGTGAAGAAGGACAGCGGAAGCACAAGAAATGTGTACAAACAAGCAGAGGTGAACAAGGACAGCGGAAGCACAGACAGAAGAGAGATCTGGTACCACCCCCACCTGTCTGGCCCTGTTTAATCTTAGAGGTGTTTCATCTGCTGGGTGGCTGATCAGCTATTAATTACTCTGACATTCCTGCATCCAAGCCAGGAGCAGCTGCTCCGTCCCATCAAAGAGGTTGTAACTGTTCACAAGTCAGCAGCGTCCCTGTGGGAACACCTCGCCTGATTAAATGCGCATATCATAATTATTGGAAAGACAATACATCACTGCCCATAATCATGCTAAATGCCGTGAGACCTATTTGTTATGATGGCCATAACAGATTAATTAAGCCATTAAAAATTCATAGGAGGAAGACATTAGTCCACCAGGAGACATCTGCATTATTAATCAAGCTTTTTAGCTTTTTAAACATCTGACCTTCCATTTTAATAACTTGCATTCAGGAGCCTTTTCATGACAAAATGAAAAAATGGAAATAGAGAAACAGAAGTCAGAGAATTAGAGAAAATTAAGGGGGAAATGAGCTGCAGAAAACAGTCGCAGACTGACAATATTGGCGATGGCTGCCTTTCCAGATTTCTTTACACACATTTGATTTTTAGAGCAGAGAGGAAAAGAAAGTTAACTATTTCCTCGCCGTACACCATTAGAGTTAAAAGGTCAGTAAACAGCACCACATTCTGCAGTTTTCTGTGGCATGTTTGCCAACCTTGGAGCCCAAGCTAGGAAAGGGTGCGACAGCTATCATAATAAAGCCCAGAGGGTGCTATTTTTTCAACTTGGATTTCACTGAAACACAACCTTTGCTTTCATTACTTCTGGCCTTGAAAAAGTTCTGTTGCACAAGTACTGTGGATAAGGGTCTCTGTATTAGGACTGAAGCAGCATGGACTTTTGGAAACTACGGTCCTGTGAAAAAAGGGATGTGGGAGCATTGCGTGGTGTGCCGTGTCATCAACCATCACACGACCCTGACTGACACCTGAGCGGTTACCGTGGAGACCTCCATGGGTTCTTATAGGTGGACTGCATCCTTAAAGTCCACTGGTGGGATGCCAGGGCACGGCGCCAAAAAGGAGAGGCAGGAGATCCGTGCGCGTTTTGGACCTCCGATAGAGGCAGAATGCACTCTCAGCAGCCAGGACACTCCTCCAGGAATGCCACTGCCCTGTTTTTCTACCACAATTAAATAGCAAGAATAACTTTAAAACAAATGGCAGCAAAAGTGCGAAATCATGCCAGGTCATTATAAATCAGCGATGGCTTCACTGGAACAACTAAAATATTAAACGGTGAACTATTCCCCAATTGAAAACAATATATGGCCATAATGTTTAATGGACTGAACCTGAACCTATACCATGATAAAACGAGGTATTTAAGCAATATATACAGCCCCTATACACGTGTGTATAATACAATCGGATTCTGACAGTGGCTCTAAAATACTTCACATCATTTCAGTCACTTCTGTGTACTCGATTCCAGCTGGTGTGTTAACTGCACTTGCCCGTTACCTTAATGTACCTCACTTTATACTGAATAAATGGTACAGAACCTGAACATTTCCCACCCACACGCTGCCAAAAGACTGTACAGGCGCTACACCTCACAACGACACCATATGCTGCTAAATTCTAGTTCCTGTGCACTATTTCGTGGGCCGTGAATGCACAATAAGGTCAGATGCTGCTAATGTCCTACCAGGTGCAATATCAAATTACATATTATAAACTACAAACAACCAATCATGTTCCTCTATCTCTTAATTTCAACATGTTGAAATGGCTGTTTTTCACATGCAATTTCTTTACACGCAACACACTATTCAATTCTATTCACACTGCTACACGTGCAAGACTCCATTGCCTGGTGCGGCCTTGACTACCAACGCTTACATATATGCAGATAAAAGCTTCTTTTGTATTACATCTTAGATAGGTATTGTTATTGTGTGGTATAGTTATTGTGTATTGCTACTGTTATATGTGTGCTGTGATCACGGAGGAGCGCCGTTTCATCTCGCTATGTACTTGTACACAGTTGTTGTTCACAAACATCATCTATCACAGTCGCAACGAACAGAAAAACTGAATGCGGTGAAGTGAAAATGTGTGTGTGACAGTTACGTCACGCACACTACAGCTAGTTACACCGGTTCCTGTATTGAAAACACCTGGGGGGGGGGGG